>OZ022265.1:36008074-36190574 GCA_963978885.1 Nemotelus pantherinus | reverse complement strand
AAATTTCTTACCCCGAAGGTGTTGTTTGAGCCGAGGAAAAAGGTAGAAGTCACTGGGAGCTAGATCTGGCGACGAATAGGGCGAGTGTTCAAACAGTTCGAATCCTGTTTCTTTAATTGCATCCATCGCAACTGCAGCCTTGTATCTTGATGAAACCGAACTCCGGCTCGCAGTTTACCTTAATTTACATTTTTTCCTTAATTGTCTCTCGCAATCTTCTTATTTGGTCTGCGCAGTAAAAGCCTGATATAGTGGCTCCTTTTTCGAAATATTTCACCATAATAATTCCTTCAGCGTCCCAAAAAAACTGATGCCATAACCTTACCTGCCGAACTCGACACTTTGAATTTCTTCGGCGTCGGTGAAGAGGGTCGCTTCCAGGTCATCGATTGCATTTTGGTTTCTGGATCAAAATGATGGATCCAGATCTCGCCCATGGTCACGAAACGTGACAAAAAATTCTCCTGATCTGCCTGGAACTTTTCGAGATTCATCCTTGAAATGTCGACTCGTTTCTTCTTTTGCTCGTCCGTTAACATTCTCGGTACCCAACACGCGGAGACCTTCTTCATATGTAATTTGTTGGCAAAGATTTTTCGAGCACTACCATATGAGATCCCTATGACTTCAGCTACATGCCTGATGGTCACTCTTCGATCTGCTAACACGACATCTTCGACTTTTTTTTACGTTGTCTTCACTGAGGGATGTGGAAGGACGTCTTTCGCGGTGTTCATCTTCAGTGGATGTTCTTCCCAGCTTAAACTCCTTGGCCCAGCGTGCAACGATAGAATATGGAGGAGCAAAGTCCCCTAATGTTTCCACCATGTCGCCGTGTATGTCTCTGGTAGTCTTTTTTTTCAAACAGAGGTACTTAGTGACAGCTCTTACTTCGTTTTTCTCCATTTTGATGTTCTCTCTTCGACTGATCGTATTCAAATGAATGTACTTCCATAGAACTGTGTTATACTAAAGCTAGTGCTTTCGGCATTTTGACTCCTCTCCTCTGGGTGGGCGACTCCTTTGCCCAACTCACTTCTCACCCAAAGCAAATTATGTCACTTAGTGCAGTTGTTCCGCACTATTCCATTAGCTGTCTGAGGCTTGGATATCTCTCGTTAGGACGGGCTATGGGGTTTTTCAGATGTTCCATGGTACTGTTAGCATGTTGTTCTAGTCTGTCAAACAGTTTTAACGTTTTGTCGCGTATGTATACGTCTATTGTCTCAACATTTAATTCTCTGTGTATGTCCGTATTCATAACATACCATGGGATTCTGAATATTTTCTTAAGACGAGGTTTTTGCATATCTGCAGTTGTTGTTTGTTAGGCTTGTACGTCTGGTAGAAGGCATTGCTACTATATGTCAGTATGGGTCGTGTGATTTGTTTGTACAGTAGCGTTTTGTTGGTCCTGTTCAGTTTGTCTGGTCTGTTCATTGGTTGCAGTCTCCTCAGTACACCGTTTATGGCGTGTCTCTTGTTTTTTATGTATGTAGTCCACGTTAATCTGTTGTCAAATGTAAGCCCTAAGTATTTGGCTGTCCGTTGCCATTCTATTGTCTGATTGTCGACTGTTAGTTGAGGTGGTTGTTGTCTTCGTCGTCTCGTTACGAAGATGGCTTGCGTCTTCTCGGTATATATTTGAATTTTCCATTTCTGAAAATATTCCAATAGCATGTCTGTGAAGATATATGTAGTTTCTGCATGCTTCGAGGCATAAAAAATACATGTATCGTCTGCGTACAAGGCTCCTTTTGTGTTGGGCATGTTGGGGATGTCTGATGTGTATAAGCTATACAATATCGGGGAGAGTGGTGAATTTTGTGGCATTCCAGCTTCTATTGACCGCATTGTGGAGAAGTGGTTGTCAGTTCTGACACAGAAAGTTCTGCCCTAGAGAAAGGAGAAAATAAGCTGTATGAAAGGTAATGGGATTTGAAATGTATGCATTTTGAAGGTTAGTTCTGCATGCCAGACTTTGTCAAATGCCTTGGCCACATCAAAAATTACCAGACCCGTTTTGTTGAACCCTGTACGTATATGCTACACCACTCTTGCAAGCTGGAGTTTAGTAGAATGTAGTGGCTTAAAGCCAAATTGTACCTCCGGGCTAAGAGATTTTTCCTCTATGATTTCATTAAGCCGGTAGAGAAGAAGACACTCAGCGATTTTTCCTACGGTGGATAGGAGACTTATTGGTCTCCAATTTTGTGGGAAGTGGAAATCTTCGCCTGGTCTAGGCACAACTGTTAAAATCGCTGTTTTCCAGACCTCAGTGAAGCTCTTCGTTCGAAAGATAGCGTTTATAATGTCAGTAACTGTTGTCAATGTATTGTCAGGGAGTTGTGCCAGCCATAAGTTCCCTATTGAATCAGGTACAGATAATTTCCGCTTATTCAGTCCGCTAGTGAGTTGTTTGACCTCTTCGAAGTTTGTTGGTCTGATTTGATAGTCTTCTGTTGGCGCAGAGGCAAAGATTTGGTCTACAGACTCACAGACCCCTTCTTCCTCGTCAATATCATCCTCCGGGGAGCGGTTTTCCTGAAATTGAAGCTCTAGCACCTCAGCGAAGGCATCCGCCTTGCCATTGCCGTCAAATTTCAGTCCATTTGGCCCATGGATTGGGGGCACCGCTATTTTGTTTTTGTGCCGAAAATATTTAGTCATGCGCCAGTAGTTGTTATCACCAGGTTCCATGCTATGCAAAAAGTCGCCCCACCTCTGGTTGCGGAACAACGCGATCTGACAACTGATGGTATTTGTGAGCCGATTTGCTTCCGTTCGTATGCTAGGGTCACCCGTACGCCTAGCTCTTCTCCGAATTATATTCCTCCTCCTTATGAGATCTTTTATGTCTCTTAGGAGTTCGTAAGGGTTATGCCCTTTTGTCGGAGTTTGAATCGTGTTGTCCTCTTTTGCCTGCTTTATTTTTTCAGTCAGTGTTTTAATAGCTCTTTATATCGCCGGCGGTTTCGAGTGTTTCTTTGAAATATTCGTTCGCCATTGCGTCACGGAAAGCATTCCAATTTGTTCTCTTCATCATTTCAAGAGGCTCGTCAATGTACACATCTTCTTTGATGAAGAGTACCGGCTTGTTGTTAGATGACAGTTCATCGAGGACAGTCAGTCGCAAGTTATGGTGGAAATTTTGCGAGAGTCCTATATCTAAGACATGACTATGAACTGTACCAAAGTGTGTGGGTTCGTCGGGGAGATGCCGGCTTATGCAGTTATCCGTGATGAATCTTTGTAGCTCGATTAATGTACCTCCCTGGAATCGTGGCCTATTTACGTTTTTTTTATGCTGACTTATTGAGTATATGTTGTAGTAAAAAAATTTTTTTTTTTAATTTGATGCGAACTGGAAATAATCGATTATCATTACTTATTGATCAATCCTCGCATAAAGGATAATATAGAAGAAAATGCAATGATGATAATAATGTGATAGCTCTGAAAAAGAAACAAAAGCGGGGCCCTAATCACTGTGATGAAACTATCATGCTGATTAACTATCGTTGTGAATTGAGGCAGAAAACGAAATCTAACGGAGCAGATAAAACGAAACTACGAAAACTAAGCAGCAAAATGTGAGCTTTTCTCTTTCCAAAATGTGAGCTTTTCTCTTCTCCTTAAATAACTATCCTAATAGTGGAAACTCTGATCCGAATTAACTTAGATCCGAATCGATGTACTGACATGCCAAAGAAGGCTGCTAATAGGAAAGCCGCTGGACCTGACATCATTCAAAAATATTTTCTTAAACGCTTTAAAGCAGCACCTGAATACCTTACTTGCACATTTAACAAGATTTGAATATATCCTGAAACCATCCCAGTGTTTCTAGCCAAAGGGACAACCTTTTTCATACACGAAAAAGGGAGCCTCTCGGTTATGAAAAACTTCAGACCGATTACTTGTCTTTCGGTGTTTTACAAGGTGTTAACAACTGCAATATATTATCAGGTCCACAATCATTGTGAACGTGATAATATTATTTCGTTTGAGAAAAAAGGATGCATTGGTAGTAGCTTGGGATGTAAGAAGCAACTGACTATCGACGCTGTAATTATGAAACATGCAGTAAGGAGACGCCGTAAATTGCACACATCTTACATAGAATACATATGACATAGGCCTTCGATACCGTTCCGCACAGTTGACTAGTGAAAGCTTTGGAAATCTTTAACGTAAACATCACAAACATTCTGTGTCACCTAATGAAATCCTCGACAACAACACTACTAGTGAATAATGAAAATAGTGTTGAAATAAAAAAGTATAGTGTTGAAATAAAAAAGTGTATTTCAAGGGAATTCGCTTAGTGTCCTCTGGGTCTGCCTGACCCTTAAGCCGTTATCGCAAATTTTATCGATTTCCTCACACAGGAGAAAATATAAGATTCAACAACTAGCAACTCTAATAAACACTGTCAAAAATGTAAATGACAACATCCAAATGAAGATGTGTCTGGAAAAATGTTCCAATGTGTATTTTTTAAAAGGGAGTCTGGAGAAATAAAGCAATTCATTCGAAGATATTAGCAGTTTGTCCGAAGAAAACATCTATAAATAGCTGAGCATTTCACGAGCAGATAGGAAAAAAACAAACGAAACTTCTTAATGTTAAACTAAAGACAAAAAATCTAGTTAAGGTAAATCACACCTGGGCAACTCCTTTGTTTATCTATACGTTTGTCATATTGAATTTTTACTAAAAAAATGTCATCCGTTACATCCTAATTTAGCAGTCAAAAGACTATATCTCCCACAATCCGAAAGAAATCGCGAATTATTACGCGTAAAAAGAACTATGTAAAAGCCAAGAAATAACTATGCCTGCATACTTTACGAGTCTCGCTCATCTCGAAAAATCCAAAAGCGATGAACCTTTCTCAGCAACAAACATCAATGAATTGTCAGCTTAAGTGTCCAATATGTATCAACCCCAGTGCAAAGAAAGCTGAAAAAAAGAGTCATCATGCAAATTTAGTATCCTCTGCAAGTTTCTACATAAAAGAGAGTTTTTGCCGACCATTGAAGGTTTCATCATTTTCATTCAGTTTTCACTTAATATTATGAAAAGCTTTTACTGAAAAGAGATATCACAGTGCGATGCGGAAATTGAAACTCCATTGGCGAAACTATTGAGCACATGTGTTTGCAAACAATAGCAAACACCGGTTACTTGTGCCGGCATTATCTGGTCGCCAACATTATTTATCTACAACTCGCACAAAAATATAATCCTGTCAACAACCTAATTACTTATTACAAGTACACACCTGCGAGAATGCTAGAATCCAGAGCAGAAATCTTATATTGCGATCGCCCAATTATCATAGATAGGACTGTAGACTGCATCGACCTTATATCGAACTCTTTGATAAAGTAGCGCAATCAGCTACAATAATAGTTAACACATAACATAAAATCAGAAATCTTGCAGTAGAACTCCAAAAGATGTAGAAACTTCAGTAAGTCACGCTTATACCGATCGTATTATGAGTCGAAGACGAAGTAACGAATCATCGAACCTGAAACGTCTAACTCTTCCGACAGCTCTAGTAATATTGATGGAAAAGGTTGTAATTCTGCAAATATGTCATATAGTTCTTAACAATTAAGTAGCATTTGACACCTGTAACACCACCGGTGTAGTGGGGAAGGTTGACTTCTCAGGAAACTGAGGGTAGTTTTACTTCCTGAGAATACGCGGGAACAGTGAGTTAAAGAAAAATTCAGCCCGCGCAAAGGGTAGAGAAAAAATTAACGAAAATCTATCTGATCGGCTACCGTTACGTGAACCAAGATCAGAAAGCATGTGACAATGGGGAAGCTTGATGAGTTGGCACCCGCCAAAAAACACTGGTTGGGACTCGAATGAAGGGATTCGGAATAAGGACAGACGATCACCATATCTACAGTAAGGGATACGGGATTTAACCACCCATGAGCGAGGAAATCTACGCTGAATATGCCCTGCCGGATCCTTAAGATATTGATGGCGGGGAGATCAGATTTGACAGTAATGTCTAGAATATTACTGTCAAGCCTGCTACGAAGATGTGAAAAAAACAGCTAAAGACGCTAGCGACGGGAGCGATACATATAATGATAAAAGCAGACAAACGAACGTCCTTGGTGGTTACATTTGCAGTTTGCCGTTTAAATTTGACTTTTGGATCAAAGAACATACCAAGATTTTTAAAATTGCCACCCGACATAAGAGAAGATGTGTAGAGAGAATAGAAATAGGTTAAGTTAAACATTTTATATGTATAAGATATTTGATGACATTTAGATTTATTCAGAGGAAGACGATTTACAGATGTCCATCATTTCGAGAAAAATTAAAAGTTAAATTGAATAATAATTGCTCTTGAATCTAAAGCAAAACATATACTATGCGGCAATGTGCTACTAACTGCTAACATCTACCAATTGGATTGCAATGCTAAAATATTGAAACGAAAATTGAAACGGCTGTAACTCAAGACTATCTTAAAATTTACAATTTACACTTAACAAAAATAAGACATTGCACCAAAAAAAGAAGAAACTGTTCTGCTCAAAATAAAATACAATGCATCGATACATCTTTCCACCTACAAAAAAATTTCAACTTGAAATAATCAGTGACTATAAGCTTGATTTAAATTGACTTGTAGAGCATTCAACGGAAACACTAATGCATCCGAAGCTGATGTATAAGAAATATCTAAAAAAAAATAAGTATCAAACTCAGTTCTCTGTTATTTTGCTTAAGGGGAGATATACACCTAGGAGCCGGATAAAACGGTCATTTTTGTGCATTTTTTTAAGGAAAACTATTTGAAATATCGGATTGGGAGTTTAATTATCTAAAAGTATACACATTCAAAAGTATGCTTAATTTTTTTTTATTTAAAAATATAAAAAATATACAAGGATATTGTATGATCCTTGGAGCGCTGTAAAAAAAACAGCGTTAACGGTACCCACTGGCATTTGTTCAAAAATTATCTGAAGAAAAAAATGGAAAAAAATTATTAAATTAGATACTATAATCTAGTACTTGTCATAGCCGATTTTGAAAATATCGATTAATGACAAAATGGCGGACGTTTGAACATTAATAGTGATTTTTTGACCAAAAATTAGATATTATTTTGGCTATAAAACAAAAACTAAGTAACGAAAAAGAAAAATCCTATGACAAGTACTAGATAATGTTATATAAAATAATCACAAAAAGAATTAAGGTAATCAGTTAATTGGTTTCCGAGAAATTTTGGGTACCGATTTGAAAAACGTGTTTTTAAGAAAAACGCGTTTGAAAATTTAGCACTGAATAAATCATTAAATTTGTCAACTAACATGGAATCATCGATACCAGGCCCATAGTGTAAGTCTTTTACTGTTTACGGAATATTCATGGCTTCTACATTGTCTTGCCGACGCCGTATTCAACCTTCTTTCGTCTGTTCTTGCGCTTGCAGTTCGGCTTTCGCTATGCAAGTTTCGTCTTCTTGCGCTGCGTACAAGTGCGCTCCCGATCCGAACGATATTCTTAACACATTCATGACTTCCAGCGATGAGGTGAAACCATTGTTGAATGTACATGTTGCAAGATATACTGCAATGCTAACGATTTTGGCCCCGCTGTTCATCGTTTTTGGGGCTATTGTCCAAATAAGTTGGTTGCAGTTTTGGGTATATCGACCAACACAGCGTTCCAACAATTTTTCATTGCTGAGGTGTTCGTTTACTGGTTTGATGACATCTAGCACCATTTTTGGCAATGCTCAATAATTGTGACGAACATTTTCCAGTTCTCCTTTAGCCTTTGCTCGTTGCAACAGGCACCACGATTCGGGGCCTTCGGGACAGAAATGTTGTTGAGGCTTGCTGTCTGTTGAGCCGTAATGGTAAAATGTTACCCGTATCGCTTTTTTCATTTCATCCTTGGAGGCACAGTTTCTGCAAATAGCTAAGCCATAGTAAATCTTCAGTATATCTATAAACTTTGCCCTCAATTTGTTTTTGCTGCTGATTCCAGGACTTTTTTCTTTCATTCGCGAAGAAGGGTTCACAATCGCTTTTGAACGTGACCCACTCATTCTTTTTTTGTAATTTCAATCTCGTTACCATACGGTTTCGCATTCACTAATCCCGTGTTCGTCTTAGAGTCACCATCCCCGGCGTAATTAGTGTACATAACTCTATACTTTTCGGCAGATTGTGAAAACAATTCTTTCATGGCGTCTACTTCCATTTTACCTGCCGATCCATCATGATTGGCCTGGCAATTTCCATCGTGATTCGATTTCTATTCCTCACATTGCTCAGTATTTTCGAGTTTATTCCAATAGTTACATTTAGCACAATAAGAAGATTTTACAAGAATATCAAAAACTTTTCCTGTAAACTGTCCAATGAGAGCCTCAACTCCCTACAATGAGGTAAAACCAAGTTTTCGCCCCGTACTATCTCCAAAAACGGTTAGTTTGGTTATTACAGCACTCGAATTTTGCTTTTATTTCCCGTTGTACTTCTTTTACAGCTTGTTTTAACACCAATTGAACAATACTTGAAGCAGCCTAATGAATGTTATTAACTATCGTATCATACTTCGTAAAACACGTTTGATTATATCGGCTGTAACTAGCTTATTTATAGAAATATTAACTTGGTGTTTTCACCAGATATTTTTGAGACCTGTATCTTCACGAAAATGCAATAAAAAATAAATCGATTTTGCCGACCATTCTAGGTGGATATCTCTCCTTAAGTTAAGGCTGCGCTGTAAATGAAATGGTGATAACGCTTGTATCCTACTTTGGGCAAAAAATCATTACTCGTCACCAAAGAAGCCGCATTTAGTTAAGGTAGAAATGTATTAAAGTATTTTTTTTATTTAATGCTAGATTTTTTATATTTCACCCTTCGCCTGTTTATTGAAACGCGTTACCTTCAACTTTTTCGATAGCTCTTCAAATAATATACTTCTTTTAAAAATGACTGTGGCCAATTCTAGTTAAATCTTTTTTGCATTCACTTTTATCGCCCTTTTCCCGTGTGAACTTTAACGACAGACTCTTGAGCTCTTGATTTGTTGAAGTACGAAATAAACTTCAATAGGCATTCATTTCATACAAATCGAGAAGATTATCTAATTTCTATGGGATTTATATATAAGTGGATGTGTATGAAAGAAGCGCTTAGAAACCTTATACTAGGTGGGGTGAAAAGTAACCTCCTTGACCACCAGAATGCGCTGCAATCGCAAAAAAGATTATTGTGCGTTATAGTCCATTCATATTTAGGCCGACATGTCAAATTTCAGAGCGATACAGTCATTTGTTTTGTTTTTGCAGCCGATTTTTGTTGACGTGTTTGGCATCATGTTGAGTATGGAAATAAACCATTTTCATTCTCTCATAAAACATTATTTTTTGAGAGGCAAAACGGCGAAGGAAACAAAAGAAAAGTTGGATAAATATTATGGGGCTAGTGCTCCTTCAGACTATACCGTGAAATATTGGTTTCGAGAGTTTCGTGGTGGCCGAAACTCCACTGCCGATGAAGTCCGTAGCGGCAGGCCCTCCGATGCGGTTACACAGGACAATGTCAAAAAAATACATGAAATGGTGTTGGCCGACCGGAAAATGAAGATGCGCGAGCTAGCAGATGCCACAAGGATTAGTACCAAGCGCACAGGCCATATTTTGGGTGAGATTCTGCAGATAAAAAAATTATCCTGCCGCTGGGTGCCGCGCATGCTGACTCCGGACCAAAAACACGAACGCGAGCGCACTTCGGAAGCGTGTTTGGCCATGCTGATGCGGAATTGGGTGGACTTTTGGCTTCGATTGGTGACTTGATGAAACCTGGATCCACTATTTCACGCCAGAGAACAGAATGAGTGCCCAGCAATGGACTGAAGCCGGCACGAGTGCTCAGAAGCGGCCAAGGGAGGCTCAATGGGTCGGAAAGGTCATGGCGTCGGTTTTCTGGGATTGTCATGGCATACTCTTCGTGGACTACCTCAAAAAAGAAAAAAAACCATCAGCAGCGAGTGTAACTGCGCATTATTGGAGCGATTGAAAGCCGAAATCAATGCGAAACGGCCTCACATGAAGCCAAAAAAATTTTGTTTTTACAAGACAACGCGCCGTCACACAAGAGCATCGCAACAATGGCTAAAATCAACGATTTAGGGCTCGAATTGCTTCCCCATCCACATTATTCGCCTGACTTGGCTCTCTTGGACTATTATCTGTTCACAAACCTCAAAATATGGCTCATCAATAAAAAATTCAGCTCGTGCGAGCAGATCATCGACGCCGCGGATGAGTATTTTGTAGGCCTTCCGGAAAATTACTTTTCGGACGGGATCAAAAAGTTGGAAAATTTCTGGAATAAGTGTATCGACCTAAAAGAGGACAACATTGAATAAAATTTAAAAAAAAATTAAAAAAAACATTTTTTTCATTCCCAAGGAGGTTACTTTTCACCCCACCTAGTAATACATACTCCATACAAAAAAACCTGTGTCGGGCATATTTTGATTGAAATCGAATCGTCTGGTTTTTTGATTCCCAGTTTCGAATCTTCCATGAATTATTGTAGCGAACTACTATAATGGTGATTTTGAAATATTAAAACGAATTGAAATTAAAAAAGTTGCATCATTTACCCTTTTAAGGTCGAGAATCACAGCGAATAATAAGCACAAAGAAAAAATCTGTAGGTGGTTAGGCAACAAAGTTTTCTCCAATCTGCCGAAACTTTTCCGCTCAAATACCTCTAGAAAGTACAAGTTCTTGCTGCACCAAACTTCATTTATTCGCCGAAAACTTAGATACCATGCAAAATGAATTGTGTACTCTTATCATCGTTGTGAGCAGGATTTGATAGATATTTAGCCTCAGGCACGAGGATTGACGATTTTCCTGCCTCTGTAACGACGAAATATACAAGCGATATCGTGACCGTCAGAACGCTGAAAAAATTTGGTTCAATAGGCTGAGGTAGATAATTTCTTTGGGAAAAGATTCGATCCGAAAGAAATATGGCATACGATTATTATTAAGATTATTATACAGCAACGCAGATATTGTCTTTGATAAAACGATGGCGTTCGCAACGTAAAAGAAAGGCTGGTGTTAAACCGAAGTATCTACTGCTCTATACAATAATGTTAGGAATGTGTTGAGAAATAAAATTCACGCGGTCACATAACAGAACAATAAATGCGAAGAAAATAATGGTCACAATTATTTAAATTATCAGCTTATTCCGAAAAAAATGATGATTTCCATTGATTCATTCCATTGTTTCCATTTTAAAGAAAATTTAAGAATAACTTTCAAAATGTATTCAGCTTAGACATTAAAAAGGTTTCGCTTTGATATGTTTGTTCCATTGCAGATATTAATTTACATTTTAGCTGTAGGATATGTTTGATGCGATATAGAATTAATAACCGGATAATATATAAGTTCTGCATTGTAGTTTCAAGCAAAATTGATCGATTCAAAGTTTGAAAGCAACTAGCTAGCTATAAAATACGAAATTGTAGGTGCCCCATTGATACTCTGCCCATTTTTTAATCGTATGCCTCAGAGTATGAGTTCTTTTGTGGATATTCTTAAAGCATAATAGTAACCTTCAAAATGAAATGTGCATAATTAATAGAATGCCAATATTCATACTAATTCCAACATATTTCCAATAGTCTACAACAACCGCTGTTTTTGACATTTGTAGTTAAAAAATCCTGACCTTGATTTGATTAATATGTCTGACGTAACAAGTATGTTCTATCGTCTTTGCAGACGTATAGATTATTCGAAAAAGACATGATTAAATAGCCCAGTTTTATTGTAGAAGATTAGCTTAATCATGTATCGAAGCATAGAATTTTCGTTTCGAGGAAAATTCGTCAGTTACATAAATACAATTTTCTAAATTCCTGCCAATTCGAGAATCAAATGACACAACTTTGAATTACCGTAATTAATTTTCCCTAACTATAAAGATGTTAAAGATTATACTGCATTCATTCATAAAATCTCCGAAAAACATACATTTAATCCTACTAAAAGAATATTCAAAATATTTAGTTACTTTAATTCACAAAACATATTGCCAGCGATATCTTATGCACCGCAGAATCACACATGAACAGCCGATCAGAGGCAAAGGCCTCGTGGAATACGCGAATTGAATGTGTGTTATTTGTGGCGAGTTTTACGATACAAAATCTTGTAACAAGATTAAAAATCTAGCAACTAAGGTAACAATCATACTGCTAACAACAGAAGTTTCCCAGTTTTTCAATCTCTAAAAGTAAAGATGATTCCAACTCAAAACCGTGCTCAACAGGTTCTGAATATTGCAACCTATAGACCAGTCTTCATGCCAGAGACGTTTGTACCAATCAAACACAACACACACGGCACCGCTGAAAACACTGCTCAAAACAGCTCTAACCAAAAACTTTCTTTTGTCAACGTCTTTGTCCTCGTTGGCAGACAATAGGTGCGTTTTTTTTGCTCCGATACAGAACAGAATAGAACTATGCCGCGAAAAGAACGATCTAGTACAAAACAGCAGTGCATTCGCTAAGATTTCTATAGGTTTTTGTATTCGCTGTGGTAGCGCAAAACAGCTGAAAATAAATGGAGAAAATAACGAATATAAACTACCACAATCAATAGAAAGTAGAAGAAGAAAATTACCTCTTTTAACTTTC
Organism: Nemotelus pantherinus; assembly: GCA_963978885.1. Taxonomy (NCBI): domain Eukaryota; kingdom Metazoa; phylum Arthropoda; class Insecta; order Diptera; family Stratiomyidae; genus Nemotelus; species Nemotelus pantherinus. The sequence goes on along the minus strand of OZ022265.1, from coordinate 36,177,830 downwards.
TACACATTATGAGGGCTTTTTCTGATTTGTTAACTGACAAAAAAATCAACATAATCTTGAAAAAATCAAAGCCACCTCATGGCAAAAAAAAAAAACAAACAAACAACTCATAAGCTTTTCTTTTTTCTATCAGCACATTCTATAGTTCAGCACGTGAACTACCAATGAGGAGTAGAATGTCTGTACTAGTGAATTCACTGGTACACGAGTGTTGTTTTTTCCAATGCGTATACTCTGTTCTCTGTTGGCTAGAGGAGCAAAAAAACGCGCCCAATATGAGTCGATTTAAGACGACTATGAGTAACATGATGTAAGAACTACTTCATGCCTCGTCAATCCTGTTTCATGCCTCGTCAATCCTGTTTCATGCCTCATGTTAGGCTAGGGTCTGGAAGAGCCACATGCTTCCTTGCAGTTTTAATGAGCCTAATAGGCCCTGGTTTATTTTTTGTCTAAAATTCCCTCGTACTTTACATCAAAGCATTCGTGTTGCGTCCCACCGAAAATATATAAATATAATACTGATGATTAGCACCGAACCAAATTCATAAAAACGAGCTTTCAACTAGCTGTTAATTCAAAAATGGAAAGGTATCCTTACAGTTTACTCCATCAGAGGTGAAAATTCTGAAAACTGTACGATAAAAATCCCCATGAAAACTGTCTCACTACTGAAAACGCCGTAAAAATAACAGTAAAGAGCAGCGCAAGTCTAGTCTGTTTCGTGTTTTATGTGTAGACAAACAATATATAAACGCCGGGAGAATGCGCCTAATCAGGCCGACGTATGGAAGGGAAGTGGAGCAAAAAGCAAAACAAAGCTCACGCTCGTTGTTTAACTTCAAGTCTAGAGAGTTTAATGAAACCTGGTAAAAGTGTAGCCAACATTTGCTCACTGACAAATTTAAATTGATTAGCTCTTAGTTTTTTTTTTCTGAAATTCTAGCATCATGAGCTCATCTTGTTTTAAATTATTCCTAAAATTAAGATTGCCCATAAGATTTTCTCTGAAACAACAGACAGTTTAAGCACCGCTTTTTCTTACTAATGTTCGAAGAATATTAGGGCAAAAATTACCAAGAAAAATAACTGCTTTTGGCTCTATAAATCCTGTTTCAGTCACCAGATTTTGTCGAAATTCACACAGTAGCTGAATCCTACTCTAAGCCACGTTTGATTCGGTTGGAGCTGCCAGCTATAGTAATTTTAGCGTCTTAAATTTTTAAATTTCGCTCAGGAAAATAAAGCTCTTTGCCCTATAGCTTCCATTGCGGTCATAGAATCATAACGAAATTCATATGACAAATTGAACTTATTGTAGACAATACTCAGCAGACATCTAGTTGGAAAAACAATGATAAAGCTGCCAGCTATGGTTGGTTTTGTTTTTTTCGGCATGTCTTTAGTAACCGATTTTATCATAAAATTTTCAAATCGTAGTGATCTTGTATTGAAAATAAACAACAAATATTACGTTCTAAAAAATTTGAAAACTTTTACGGGTGGTAACCCTACATTTTTTGTATCCCTATACCTTCCAATGCAGTGATCGGATCAAAACGAAATTCGCGGAGTAGGTTGACTTCAACGTGAGGTAAATGTGACATATTTTTGGTACTAGCAAAGGGCTGTCAGCACGGGGCGTTTTTGTTATTTCCGTACCAATAAATGCTTACATAAACATTTAAAAGTAACCTAAGAAAATAAGTACAGCAGACTTTAGTCTGTGGACTATACACCAAATTCCACCTAAATTATTGAGTCCACCTGCTGTAAACACTCAGTACCCGACGCAAGCGATAGGTCAGTACACGATTTCAAGCGACCTGACCTAAAATAGGTCGTGGACTACATCACTGTGAACACACTCGACCTGAGACTTGATTTTTGCGCGACTATTAATAATATATGTACCTTGAATTCAAGCTCGCAACCCTCTCGATTGACTCAAAATCATGTAAATAATAATGTTTGGGAGACAAATGGAAAGATAATTACAGGGCATGAACTAAAATCAAACTAAATGACAGCTGTCACGTATACACAAACAAGGACTAAATTCGACCTTACCAAATTTTAGGTCAGGTCGATGTAAACACCTTGGGACTAAATTCGCTAAGTCCACGCTATAGTTCAGGTCACATTTGGTCCAACCGCTGTAAACCCTACCAATGTTTAAATTTTCTAAGGTCTGGATAATTTTTGGATGGCAATCCCAAACACCTTTCTATCGCTGTAACTTTCGATGAAGTTGTCGAAATTAAATTGGCTTAAAGTCTATGATTACTTATGGTGTCCTTAAGTATCTAGTGGTAGAATACACACTTAAAATCTGCACAAATCCTCTACTGTTCTTCGAACATTCGTGTTTCCAGCGGTTCTGATGCGCTAGGGTTTTTTTGAACTTGATTTACCTCGGCTTTTGCCAGTTTTTCTCTTGATCTGACAAGTTCATGGACGACTTTTACTGCCTTCAAATTGATGTTCCACTTTCGACCGATATCCAGCGCTTGTTGCTTCGTAGCGGAAGCAATTTTAAGCAGCAAGTCAGATTTTTCTCGACTCTCCTTTGGTGTTCTTGGCTGGTTTCCCTGCTCGGGAACTCAAACGCTTCCGAATTTTTACTTTCCATGCTCAAAGCTTCCTTGTGCCGTGATAGCATAGACGTTTGTCTCACAGTCGTCAGGCGCTCTACTTTTAATTCTCTCAATTTTAACTCGTTGACCAGCTTTTAAATTGCGAACCACTTAGCCTCCGCAATTTCTCATAATGATTACTAAGTTACTGTCCGAAATTTCCTATTAATTACTCTAAACATTTCGAATTTTCACGTCTTAAACGAATTCACCATCCGTTATTTAAACAAACGTCGCTTGTGGAATTGCGAACGCAAAAGAATTTCACTTCTGACACCAATTGTGTTGTTTACTGGAAACATGCTTCGTGAAATAATTCTCTGCGTTTCCTTAATAAAAAAGCTCCTTTATCGACAGTAAACGGAATTCTATTTAGGACATTGCATGTTTCTAGGCTGTTTGGGAATTTTCTCGGTCTATGGGAATTTGTTTACCCTTATATGATGCATGTCTTGGCTACTAGGAGATTGTCATCGGCGTTTCTATATCGTATTTTCTGTTCCTTTATTATTATTAGAAAATATTAGAATACTTTGGATCGCGATAGCTATATAAATTGTATATTAAATATGATAAACACTTTAATTCAAATAAGCAAAAAATGCTCAAATTTCATAGGATTTCAAACCTTTGTGGGCAATAGCCCTTATAATTTTTCACCATCTATAACTAAAATGGAATTCGCTGGACAGGTTGGTTTCGAAATGGATCAGGTCTAATATATTTTTGTGCCAACGATTGAGCTCTTTCACCACATTTGTTCTGAGAAATGCTAGTAGGCAATTGTATAATATGATTAATACCTCACTTAAGGGTTCGGTTATGAGTACAGAAGAATGATTTCGTAGACATCTCAACCACATAAATTCTTAAACAATATCTATACATTTCTTTTCGAAAATAATTATTTCTAGCAGTTTTTAGGCGTTAGATTTTATTCTCTTCAACTATGCAACGAAAATGACTGAAAAGTGAGATGTAGGTTACATATTCTATAGTTTACTGTTTTATTTGAATGCCAAAATAAAATCATGAACTCTTGGGTTGGTTGGAAAATTAGGTTCGAAAATGCGAATTACTACTCCATTGTCCCTTGGTTTTATGCAAATAATTCAAAAAAAGATTGGAATTATTGGATATCATGTGTCCGTAAATTGACTTTATTAAATAATCAATGAGATATCATGAAAACTATTATATTATATTGAATGCGAACTATTTATTTTAAAATGCTTAATGCGTGTTTTTCGAAAATTTCAAGTCCTGATCATATTTATTTTAGAGCATTTATAATACAGGTAAGTAAACGGAATTGTGGTTTCAAAATTTCATTTTAATTTCCTAACATATGCAAATGATACAACACAACTGCATCAATTTTTATTATGATACATACTGTGTAGAATGCTAGAAAGTCATTTGCATGCAAAAACAATTGAAGCATAAGAACAAACACACAGCATATATATCGTGCCACGTTATTTTATTTTTAAAGGGAAGAGTAGCATTAAACGAGTGTAATCAATATGCAGAATAAATATTGTCTCCTAACAATTTATCGTACTTAGTCTATATAAATGTTATTTTGTTTATTAGCTTATAGTTAAATACAAACAAATATCGTTACGTAAATGTCTGTGAATGTTTTGTACTGTTTGGTCCTTAATAATTTCATGGACGCTTTTTGTTTTCATGTTATGTTCGAGCATTTATTCTCTACTTTTCAAATAAAATGATATATTACAAGCGGCTAAAAGTTGAGTGGCTTTTAATAGGCGGGGAAACCTATCGTACTTGTTCAGCAGAGTTATTAATCTGATCAGTAGATCTACTTTGAAATTATGATATTTCCGAGATGGTTTTGATTTAATATTATTGTCGCAAAGTCAGTAAAGAATATAAAACGTAAAATAGTACAATTAATGCTACTAAAACAACATTCGATCTTATTGTAGTCCTTTCTCTTCTCTATTCTAAGAAACAAAAATGAATTTCCTGTAATACTGTTATTTTCATTAGTTTTCTTTTTTTTTATCGATTTTCTTAACTTAACATATAGGTTCCACCGAGACCATTGACTAGTGCTGATTTTCAAGCGATGATACCGGCTCATTTTTTACGAGGCGGGTCATCACAGCATGTGCATGTTGAAAAACAACATGATGGTGGTCCATCAGTAGTGGTGACCGTTAATAAGGCTGTGCCGGATTTGCCGATGTTACCGCCGGCACCAACCGAATTAGGACGTGTTACTGAAACAATAACAAAATCTACAATTACGGAAACTGTTATGACTAGAATAACTGATAATCGTTTAGCGGAACCATTAATTAGTGAGGTGACTATCAGCAGTAGCAAAATTTAAAAGAACAAAAAAAAACCAAAACAAAAAAAAAATAGTTCAACTACAACAACGCACGGAATGCAAATTTAAATTGTTTGATTGCTGTTGGATTGGTCGTGAAAATTTTTAATTAGAAAATTATTTGCTTGCTAGTGTCTTTTAAAATGTATTTGGGATCATATTTAGTTATTTTGGTTTCTAGTTTATAATTAATTTCATGAAAATCATCAATTTTTTCTATTTCGCTCTTGAAACAATAAATTAACTTTAAACAAAAATACCAAAAATGATCCCGAATATTTAATGAGAGGTGCACTGCACACAACATTAACACAAAAGACACTGAATTGAACTCACTGTTTTCTTAAAACCGGTTTGGTTTCTCAAACACTTCTTTATTGGATCTCTATTTTTATTTTTACTTAATTAGTTGTTGGTAGTTTATATCCGTAAATTAACAAATATTGAGTATACGTTGGTAAAAAGCTTGAATACGATAATGTCAATGGAAGTAATTTAGATATGTGTTTTAATTTGAACAAAATCTTGTGTAACGTATTTTTTAAATGTTTGAATTAGTTTTTTCTTTAGTTTAGTTAATTTGTGACCGAATGTGTTTTGAATCTTAAAAGTATGATAAATAGAGCGCTTTGTTGCGATATTTTGTTGAAACCACTTCAAATTTAATTTTGCACAACAAATCAATTTTATTTTCTTACAATCTACTTGCTCGTCCCAAAAGGGTGTCAATTCAATAATTTATATTTCACTTAATGATACAAGTTTCATTTAGTCTTCTATTTTCTTGCACATAGTTTTATTTCAATTCGTAAAATTAAAAGAAAAACTACACTATTAATAAATCTAAATATTTTTGCCGAATTCGAAACTGAAAAAAGGCTTGAAATTGTTCAAATTGAAATGTTTCCTAACGGTACGTTAAATATAAAATTAACATATCTAACCATTAGAAATTAATTTTAGTTCAAACATCTTCAAAAGCATAATGTTTATATTAATACTACACGAAGTTCAGAATTCCAAGATAAATTTACTGAAATCAAACCAAAATCCTCCTTGAGATGAAGCTTTAATTAACAATGTATAAACCAAAGGTTAATTCGCGAAACAATTCAAGTGTAAACGCAGAAACTTATTTCAATCTGCTTAAATGTGTAATGTAAAACATTAATATGTAATCATAGTAGCGAATGCAAATAACGGTTCCCACTGCGAATTCAAACTTTGGGAAAACATGAAGAAAATCTGAGAAAACTACAGCTAGCATCGTCCATACCTATCCTACCATACCAAGCAATATATACTAATGCAAAGAGCAGTATTTAATATGCAAATAGGAAAATAAGAGAAAAGATAGTTCTTAGCTAATTAAGAACTTTAATAATGAGAAAAGTTACAAACGTCTTGTTGTGTGCGACGTCGAAAGTGGCAATACTAATTGCTGTGGCAGAGAGGAAGTAAGGACGAAGACGATACCAAGGGCGGATTGTGAATGAATTTTAAGCAGATAATTTGTCGAGTGTTCGAAGCGCCAAGTGTGAAGGAAGAGTTCGAAGAAAAACCGGTTTTGCTCATTTTGATTTGTAATTTAATACGCAAATAATAATTAACACAATGGATAATTAGGAACTGCGACTATCATATTACCAGGAATCGAGTGGAACATACAGGATAGATAATCATTGTGGTGGGAATTTTCGACGAAATATAATGTTCGTGGTTGGAATATTGAAGTAAAACAAACGAACATTCAATTTGGTAATGAATTGATTGTTGGCAGAAACAATAAAAAGGAAGAAATCGAATTTTCATCAAACGATACCTGATAGCGCTTTAGTTAATATTAAATAATTAAGGAAACAACTAATTTTTATTAAGAGTTACATTCATCTTTGAAATATAAAATCAAGAGCATAACTTGAAGCATGGGACATTTTTAGTAACATTTTTCAAATATTTTATTCAAAAACATACTTCGTTTGATTAGTTTGATTAATTTTGTACTAGCTATTGAGATTATTTTAAATAAAAATACCTAAAATGTATGAATGTGTGCTAACTAAATTTTTGATTTTCGATCGCGAAGCATATTACGGACAATGTTAGAGAATATTTTATTGCTCTTGATCAAGCACTAATAGCTTAAATTGCACTGAAGTTAATATTTTCTTATGTTTATTATGACATAAAGTATGCTCACACAATAATAATATGCATAGACGTATAAGTTAGTGTTTAAACCATTATTTAAATAGTTTAATAATTCTGTTTAATATTTAAATTTAAGAAATAAGAACCTACAAGTCAAATTAACGAGTAAAGCGGTAAGTCGTACTTTATGAAATTTTTTTTTACTGTATCAAAAATCAATCAAAAGTTTGAACAATATTTAACCGTAACACACAGGGTGACTCTGATCGAAGTGCCTTGCGGTATAGCACGTAATTCCTTGAAGTAAGCTAGTGAAAAAATTATTCCAGATTCTTTCCCCGCCATAGAATACCTTTCTAACGACTGAATGTTTTGATGACTTTAAATTTTGATCTAATTACTTATACTTCATTTGAAAGCTATTACAATGACCTTTCAAACGAGATGTCATTTATACGGTTTAGAAATCATTCTTGGCGAAATCAATTAATATATTCCAAACTTTAGATTTTTGCATTAACATTTCAAAGAATTAACACATTTCCCATATATTCCATTTCATTTCCATACATTCAAAGTCGAAAAACCTTTAAAGGGCTGTGGCTCGTTAGAAGAGCATTTTAGGGCTCTTGATGTATGTGGAACAATTTTTTCACTAGATCACCTTAAGGAATTACTTGGTGATCTAATGAAAAATTGGCACCGTGATCCGAATCACCCTCTATTTTAAGTTGGAACGATAAAACTTCATTAACTTGAAGTATCCATTATAATAATTTCGTTGCTATAGTACATGCCGAAACAGGGTCTGTTATTCGGTCGATTGTCTTCCAGAACTTCCTTGGAGTAGACTTGTAAATTATACTGTCTGAAGATAGGGATGCAAAATAAACTGTCTTATTTCATTACAAGATCCCTTGAATGTTGACATTAAAAACAAAATTTAGACAAAAATGTTCCCTTCATTTTTAGAAATAATACTGCAATAATCAAAAATGTCATTTTGCAATGCAAAGTTGTGCCTCAAGTTCGGGCTATCGTAATCCAAGCAAAAAAAGACGAATAAATCGCATTCATTCGGTGCAAATCAAGTTTAACAGAATATAAAATTATTTAGATCGGCTCAGAAATATTCGGCCACAATTCGCTTATGACTATCTTTTTACAATAATTAAGGGCTTGCTCATGCTATAGATTCTCAAATTTTATAACCTTTTAAGTCTCTAAATTCGGCTTAGCTATAGATAGATTGGTACATAATAAATAAAATCAATTCGAAATATATGAAAGACTTACCATCTGTAAAACAATTTTAAGAAATTCTGACAGAGGTGCAAATACATATGCATTACATCTTTTCACATAGAGCCATCACACTAAATTAAATGTACAACCTAAAACTACACTGTAGCTTTAAACTCAGGTGTAGTGCTATGTAACATAGTGCAGCATTTATTGGCGTATGCGCTATGTCTATAACATGCTGAGCTATGAAATATAGCTAAAAGCTAAATTTCTACACATTATGGGCTTTTCTACCATACAGGTTAGTCTCAAGTCTTATGTAACATGGCCCCAACTAATATGAACATAATCTCTGCATATACCATTAACGTAAACTAAATAATAATAGCTTTCCAAATAAGCTCGTGTAACCTAGTGGGTAGAGCGTCGGCTCTTGAAGAATATTGTCAAAGGTTCGGATCCAGATCGGACGAGAATTTATTTGTGATAAATTAAAAATTGAGATAAAAAATTTAGTAATGTAAATCGAAATTCCCATACAATCATCAAAATATAGAAATTATACAAAGCAGGAACAAGTTCGCTTTTATTTTTCTGTTTATCAGGACTATAATGCATAGTGTTTACGGCTATAATATATGATGTTTAGGGTTGTAATACCTAATCCTTTGATTTTTTTCTGGGGTGGTACTTTATCACAATCCCGAAATCAACCAAGTATGTAGCGCCAAAAGAATAGAAAATAATTGTCTCTGTTCACAGCTGCTAAACCAATCTCAGTTCTCAATGTAGCTTTTACTCGAAATGAAATTCTTTTATAACTATATTAGTTAAAATTGTACGAAATATGTTTTTGGTTCATGAATCAAATCTGTATCAAAATATTAATAGCAGAGCTTTTACTTTGGTTAATTTAGGCTCAATTGGTTTTCATTCACTAAGTGCATTTAAACTCCGAGAGCTTTTGGGCTAGCACCATTTCCTAAGTTGTCCCAGGAAAATAATGATACCTTTAAATCCAATTTTTTCCTCGTACTAATGTTTTCGAAAAGTAATTTGCATCAAAAATAATTCGCTTCACACTCCGTAAATTAGATTTTCGCTGATTGATACATGAAAAATATCTTTCTGATATGCCTGCGGCTTACTGTTGCTCATATTAAGTACACCGAAAAAAGCATAGAGCCAGAGACCATAATTTATATACCTCTTTTGCCATATACGTAGATTATTTCGAGATTATGATTAAATATAGGACCTGACACCATAATTATGGTGAAAGATTCATAGAAGTAGGCGCTATATATTAGACTTGCAAAGCTTTGTGTTAAAGATAAACTAAAAGAAAATTTGTTCCCATTTTAGAGAATTTCGTTATTTTGACAATTGTAGGTGTCGAAAACTCTTAATTTCATCAATGATATTTTATTTTTAAAGTTTTAAATAGCTAAAAATAAATCCTGCTCAAATCCGGCTAAGAACCCGAAACCGAACCTACACGAGCTTATTAGGAAGTCATTGTTATTTAATTTACTTTAATGATATGTGCCAAGACTATATTCATAGTAGTTGAAACTATGTGACATGGGAGTCGAGACTATATACAAAGTAGAAAAGCCCAAAATGTATCGGATTTGGACCTTTTTGATATATTTTATAGCTCAGAGTACTATGTATATAACACATGCGACCATAAATTCTGCGCTATGTTACATAGGACTATGCGCTGTGAAAAAGCTTATGCGTTAGCAATGAAAGTTCATTATTTTTGAATTGAAATATGTTTTATTAAACTTCTATACACTTGCTCCAACGTTTTTCTAATAGTTCGATCCCTTCATTAAAATACAATTCCCAAAGATTCAAATAGCTCAAATAGCTTCAGCATTTAATGATAACCGCTTTCTAGGCAATTTTTTTTTCAAGTTTACGAAAAAAACAGTCGCTGGGAGCCACATCTGGTAAATACGGTAGATACTCAAGCAATTCTTAATTGAATTTGTTGAGTTGTGCCATTTTCGAAAAAAATGTGTTAACACATCAAAGTTTCATCAACGGTTATAAAACGACCTTTAAAATTCACTTTATTCTGCTTAAGACGTTCGACATTTAGTCAATTATCAGCAGATGCAGCACCCATTTTGCACTAAGCTTTTTTTGCATACAATTCTTCATGTGAAATGTTACTTACTCCTTCTTTTGAGGTGCCTATCTATAATCTATTTCACGCACTTTTACTGATTGATCATTTTATTGAATGACGTCCGTTGTTGATGCAATTTGCCTACTATGCCTACTATGAGAGTCATCTTCAAAGGTTGTAAAAGCAGCACGCTTTTATGGTAAAGACTCCTTATACACTTTAAATAACCGCTCATATCTTACTTTTGCTTTTAAATCTTCCAATTTAGAGAATTGAATAACAGCACGAAGTTCACCTTTTGCTGACATAAAAAATCACTGACACGTCGGCACTAAATGGCTTGTAAACAAACCCTGAGCTGCCAAATAAAAATGAAGCTTCATGTACGTTCATATAAAAATAGTACCAACATTTAAACAACTTTGGACTAATAGCAATCCATTCTGTTGAACATAGAAACTTTTCAAACTGCCCTCATATTCATTTAAATTATTCATTAATTCGGCTTAGCACTGCTTTGTAACGACTGTAAAAAAAGCAGCGAAGGCTCAACGCAATGGTTTGTAACATAGTTCCATGCGAAGTTACACGCACTCTAAAGAATTTGATTTCACCAGTTTTTACTTTTTGTGTTTGTACCGGGGTTCAGTGGAATATCCATTACTTATCTGCCAGTAAGTATATAGTAGCCTAATAATTGTAGACATTAGATCAAATCCAACTAAAGCTCATCACCATCGTGGCTCTACAATCCGTATCAGCAACAGCTGGTTTCGCCTTCTTAATAAAGCACCTTCAGTCGTCTCCGTTCAAGAAGCTATCTGCTATCAGTATCTACTGCATCTTTCCAATGCTTTCCGACTGGCTTTACTTCGCTCGCTCGTCCCTTAAGAGTCCGCCTGGGAATTCAATTTGCATTCATTAATTCCGCCAATTGCGATTTTTGTCATTTTATTACGGGGAAAACCTTGTCATATAGATGTATCTGATTTGCCATCCATATTCTTCCCGTACTGGACCTCCTTTCAAACGTATTTAAGACTTTTTCAGACGCTTTAGTCAACCCCCAGTTTCTGCTTCCGTAGTATAACACAGGTCTAATGTTTGCTCTATATATGCAGGGCTTCATTTTACTCATCGAGATTTTAAAGTGGGGAGTAACGAATAGAATCTCTTATTAGCTAATTGTATTCGTCGTTTGATTTCGTCTAGCTCATTCCCAAGCTTTCGAGATGTTCATCTCTAAGTACTCGAATAGTCTACATTCTCAACGTTACAGTACCCCATCGTTACAATCCTGTTTCATTGGCAGCCTTTTCCTTCATTGTGGCACAATTTTTGTTTTATGCTCGTTAATGTGAAGACCATATTCTTTGACGGTTTCAATTTTATTTTAAATACTTCCTTGGTCTCGCTGAATGAACGTGACACAATATTGATATAACCAGTGTAGGCTACTATCTGCGTCGACTTCAATAGTAAAGTTTTCCTAGTGTCGACGAGAATTTATCTGAAAGCGGACTCGAATGCTAACTTGAGGACCACAGGGGTAAACCGATCCCCCTATTTAATCGTCTGTTCGTAAAACCTGAGTTAGTCAAGTCATTCTAAATTATGCTGATGAGTCGATCATGGTCATTTTTTTTGTCAGCAGTTTTTACGGCGTACTAAGCTGTGCGATATCCCTATAATTTTTGCACCGTGGGCTATCACCTATTGTGTGAATAGAGCAAAAAAGGCTTTTTCGTCAATCATCTGGCATTGTTTCTTGCTCATAGATGCTGACGGTCAACCTATGCAATGTCCATAAAACGTTAATCCCTCTTGTCTTCAGGATTTCTGCAAGAACCCGTCAATGCTCGGTGCTTTATTACGTTTTAAGTAGCCTCTGTGTCTGATGGACTCCACCTAATATTGGCGGGTGTGACGAGACGTTGTCATCATATAAGTCGATGAATAAGGGTGATTTTTAGTGTTTCTTGACATTTCCGTTTAATAATTGCTGAAATTTGGATGCCCATATTTGCTTCACTTGGTCTTCCGCCCTCAGCCCTGCATAGGCTAGTGCGTGGTTTGAAGTCTTCTTTTGAGTGCCTTTGTACGCTTGTCTAGTGTTGTTAGCCATGAAGTTGTCATTCATGCTATTTAACAAATTGTCTCAGTATTATCGTTTCTTGCGTCTAATTATATTCTATTGCCTACTCTCGAAAGATCGTCAAGTTTTCCCCTTTTGGTTCTTGTCATTCGTTCTAACTGGCTTCTGTAGGCTACGTTATTTTCGTCCAACGCTGCTTAAATTTGCTCGTAAGCCATTCTTTATTATAGTGCCGGTTTGTATATCGTCAATAGACGTAATGTTAAGCTAGTTGAGTTTTCAGAACAGATGTTTACTCGGCTTCCACCGAATTTCTTTGACATCGAACTTAATCAAATCTTGGCCTTACTCTGGTTTCAGAAGTGAGCGAGATTCGGCAGTGGTGTTGGTTCTTAACTAAACAGGCGTTAGAATCCGAGTTGGCCCGACGGAAAAATCGCACTTCCAGAATACTGTAAACACACCTCTTTTTAATTCGAATGCGATCGATTTTGGGTGCCCATGCCTTCTTGTTTATGTTTCTATGTATTAACCGATGGTTCCAGATTGTTTCCTCCTTTTCAACCTTTGCGTTGAAGTTCCTCTGCACTTTCCACCAGTTCCTTTCACATAATTTGGTGACAAGGAAACATTAAACCTTTTCTGAAGGCTATAACATCCACCTTTCACTGCCCCATCTTTATCTTCAGTGAAAGCGCTGTTAAAAAAAATGTTAAAAAACTAATGCTATGCGGATCGTACACAATCATTGACACGCTTGAAGTAGATTATCATGTCTTTGTCCACGATGAATGTTACCCAAAATTCCAAACTTCCACATGAATATCTGCCTTTGAAGTTTGCAAACAGTTTCGTTTCTTGGTCAGTAAGAATGCTTATTTTGTATTTCGTCCCCTACTCCAGAAGCGTCATAATGGACCCCGGTCGTATAGGGTTTGCACATTCCAAGTTCCAATAGTGTAGTTCATGTTACGAGTACGCTTCTGTTCATCCAATTCAAGTACCCGAGGCGAAGTATCTGGTTCCGAGACCGGTTATTGGCTCATTGCAAAAACTCTGTCTGGTTAAAGTTCCCGTTTAAAAGCGCGGAAAACTTGCCCTCACCCATCTGCAACGTTCATAATATGTAAATACATGAAAAATTTCGGAAGCCACCGATTTGAAATCACATCTTCGAGGAGATCGAAACTACAATTCGGTAGCAGAACTGTTGATTTTGTTTCCAGTAGGAATTTCTTTGTACTCAATTTGACTCTGTGTTTACCAACAACCGATACCGTCCCGTACGATACACTTGTATTCTTAAGGCGTGTTCAGTTTTTCCTACGCCCGGCATCCTACTCCCAAGACTTACTCGCTGTCTATACCTCCTTCATCCGAACGTAAAAAAAAGATGGTACTGGTATTCTCATCCCGCAGAGCAACCTTGTTGATCCGCATCTGAACCGCGAATGGAATAAGCCTATCCAAGACAATCCGCGTTCATTAAACCTAGCTAAAAAAAAATGGGCATCAGAATCTATGTTGCCGCCTACCTCTGTACTTTTTGCACCGTCATCAAGTTTGAAACGTGGTAGTGCTTCTAATTGCGAGAGGCTCCATTAGCTAATATCTAGGTCGCCGTATGGATATCCTTATGACAAACTGATGGTTAAAAGTGAAATTTAAAGTGATAAATAAAACTGCCCACTTTTAATTCTTGGAAGCTCTTGCTATTTTATGTGTCCCAAAACTCTCTGTTTACTCTTCATGTGCCCTGTTGTCAGAAAGTGAATTGAATATCAAATGGGCTGTCTAAATTATCCTTTTCATCCATCTTACAACACATTCTCACTCCAAATGGCGTCCCTTATCAATAAAACTCTTGTATACGCTACCTAATCATATCCTTAGCAAGCAAATACATACTAAAAAAATATAAATCACAGAAGCAACTAGATGCGTTCCCTCTATAATCCTTTCAAACTGATTGATTTCTCAAAGCAAATTCGAATTTAATATCTAGGGTTATTACTACTCACTCGCGACCTTCTCGTTGCAAAATGTACATAGAACGTTGTAATACCCTCTTGTACTCGTCTTTGTATCAAAGAATATGTTTATATAACGAAGCAGAATGGATTTGCATTCGTATTCAAACACATCCTGAAGCTCAACATGAAGCTTATCTGAACACGACTCGCAATCTGCTCTTGTTCACATTCATAGCTTCCTACATGTATTTTCATTTTATTCATCTTTATTTTGGGACGAAAATAAAAGTATATTTTTTTGTGCTTTTTATGGGGTCGGAATGCATGCATACCTACACCCACAATACTAAAGTTGACGTTGAAGATGTTGTTTTATGCAGAAAAAATTTTGTTTGTGTTCGGTTTTGTATTATGATTGCATTATACGGATACAAAAAAACAATCTGTTACTATTGTGCAAAACGAAAAGTCAAGTTAGATTTTCCATGAACTTCGTACAGATCGAGCTCAGCTCTGGAAAACAACAGATTTGACTGAAAAAGATGAAAACATATAAGGGGCAGGAACAAAGTAGAGGTTATTCCCATGGTATGCTCAGATATGATGAGAAAGCAATGCAATCTTATCATAATATGCTTGCTGTGTTTGACATGGAGATAGTTTCCTTGGATTTTTTCGCCGAACAATATAGCTTTGGATATTAGATTGGTTAGGAGAGAAAAGCTGGATAGTTAAATTGGCAGTTATTTTTGGGGTTCAGTTGATTTCTACTTCTAGAGATGTCCAGTAAAACGTTTTCCTTAATTTTAAGGATAGTTGAAAATAGATTTTAGATCCTGATTTGAAATGAAACGGGATTGTCCTACAATATTTTAGTTTAGAGTTTATTCATAATTCAATTTTTCACCACTATCTCCTATATCAAAATTTATAAACCTGCGAAAATTCTGTGGAGAATTCGCAAGATAAACAACCACGCAGGAAATCCTTTATCTGGGGAGTCATGGATTTTATTATTAGAGTGAATGCGAAGGAAGATAAAACTCAAGAAGAAAACAAGAACATAACATCAAGAACACAAATTGATGAGATCTTTTCTATTTTGTTGGATGTTTGCAAGACTAAAGTTAAGAGATGAAAGTAGCGCATGGATGCTTTGATGGTTTTTCCATTTCTTTCACGTTGAATCTATTCAGCTTGAGTCTTCCGTTTTTGTCTTGTTTTTGTGTTTTTGATAGAAATCATCCTGATGCAAAAAAATATTATCGTCTTTACGGTTTGTGATAAAAATATGGGTTATCAGATTCTATAAGTTTCTTCGTTGTCATCAAAAGTCGTAATGAGAAACTTTTTAGATATGTTGGCGATTCATAGCATAAAGCATTATAAAGCTTGAGCATATCTGTGATTACGACATGTTTTTGATAACTTTCGGGAATTTCGCGTTGCCTCTTGGATGTTAAGGGTTAATTTATTCGACTGACATGTTCGACTAATTCGACTAATGTTCGAAGAACATTAGTAAAAAACACTGTCGATTTGGCCAAAAACACTGTCGATTTGGCCAAAACAATCGATTTGGCCAAAAACTCATATTTCCATACATAAATATATATACATATATGTATATCATCAAAAAAATTCAGTGAGTATTTCTCAGAAACGCGCCATCCCATTCAGCTGAAACATTCAGGGTACATTGATGTATATGCAGAATAGGTCCAGGTCTAACTAAATGTCAATTAGCTTTAACCCTTTGGCGCCGGCGGCCATTTTAGTGATATTTTTAATATACCTATTGTTCCGTCCACAAATAATTTTTGCAAAAATTATGGTAACGGAATGAACTTCAAACGTGTTTTAAATGTGAATCGGATAGTGTTTTGGAATTTTTTAACGCCGTGTGTGCGCTAGGTGCCTAAAAAGAGAACGGGAAAATTTAAAAAATTTTAAATTGTGATAACTTTTGATAGAGCTATTCAATCATTATGAAACTTTCAGAACATATTGGTATTGTTTAGTTGTAAATTTTTCTAGCTTTTAATGAGCATGTTGGCAACCCTGTAGCTAGATTAGGCGCTGCAAGTGAAAACCTTCAAATAATCGACTCTCCGGAAAAAATGTCGTTTCTTGGAGAAAAAAAAGCCCTTCATATATAAATTTTTTACTTTGTCTACACAGCCTTAGTAAAAAATTTGAAATTTCACTACGGGCACGGCTGGTAATCCTTTCACAATTTACCTATATTTTTGGCATCAAAAACTTCTGTTCACGGAAACTCACGATCCGATAATCAGAATTAGTTGAAATTTACAGAATGTATTGATCTTAAGTAGGACCCGATCTGATAGAAGTGATTTTGAAATGCAGGTAATTTTGTGCCAGTGGTGCCATTTTGAAAAATCGCTAAGAAAAATAACTGCTTTTGGCCCTATAAACTCTGATTCAGTAATTCGATTTTGGCGAAATTCACACAGTAGCTGAACCTTACATTAAACCACGTTTGGTAGAAATTTCGTTGAATAATTCTGTTGGAGCTGCCAGCTATGGTAATTTTGGTGTCTTAAATTTGGAAAATTCCTGAGGAAAATAAAGCCTTATAGCTTCCAGTATGTATGAGCTTCCAGTATGTATAATCATAACGAAATTCAAATGGCAAATAAAACTTATTGTAGGCAATATTCAGTAGAAATTAAATTTCAAAACAATGATAGAGTTGCCAGCAATGGTCGTTTTTGTAATTTTTGGCATGCCTTTAGTAAGCGATTTTATCATAAAATTTTCAAATCATAGTGATCTTGTAGTGAAAATAAACACCAAATATTAAGATCTAAAAAATTTGAAAACTTGCGAATGGTAATCCTAAATTTCTATGCATCCCTATAACTTCCAATGCAGTTTTTATGTCAATACGAAATTCGCACAGCAGGTTGCATCGCTGTAAATTTCGATGAAGTCACCGAAATCAAAATAAGGTTGAATTCTATTATTACTTAGGGTGTCTTAGCTTTATTACTTAGAGTGTAAAAGTAAGTAGTGGTAGTGAAAATTAGTGTTTCTAGCGGTTCTGATGCGCTAGGGGTTTTTTTTTAAAAACTAGCTTGAAATCGAAGAAATAATTTTTGATAGTTTGAAAAAACATAATTACAATCATAAACATGAAATCAAGTTC
This sequence comes from Nemotelus pantherinus, assembly GCA_963978885.1. Classification (NCBI taxonomy): domain Eukaryota; kingdom Metazoa; phylum Arthropoda; class Insecta; order Diptera; family Stratiomyidae; genus Nemotelus; species Nemotelus pantherinus. The sequence continues at coordinate 36,160,050 of OZ022265.1, read as the reverse complement.
ATTTTTAGTACTGATTCGAGCCTATATAATTCAGCCATGTGGATGGAAGCTATACCTACTCCTCTTTATTGCTGTATATCATAGACATCCAATCAAACTAGCGTAAATATTGTCATGTGTTTTACATCCTGATACGATTTCATTGATTGCTATCATCTATGCAATGTATATTGAATAACAAAGGAAATAATATTATACTTCTTGATAAACATCCAAGCATTCCTAACTATACAAACCTCTCATTTAAACTAAAAGTCTCAGTTTGTATCTGTGCAAATACACTTGAATCAAGTCCCATAAAATAGGGCAAACCAACATTCAACAAAACGCAGAAGACAAAATATAGTGAATTAAAGCAGAAGCAAGGGACAGCCACCAATGTTACTGTGCTTTTGCCAGCCAAACCTACAAACTTAATTGGAAAACATTTCCAATCGGAAACGTAAACAATAAGTCTGTGCAGAGCAAATTTAATTTTCCATGTCCAATCATCCTGTAGCGAACGAAAGAAGTAAGCTAGGAACGACTAGGCGTGAGTACTGAGAATACGATCCTCATTGAACGAACCTCGTGGGACAACAACAAACATTTACTTTAAAAAATCCAAACGGCAAACAACACCCCAAGAACGAGACAACAACTCGTAAAATAAAGCGCAGAGTCACCAGTTCACCGAGAGATAATCTAAAATTAAACGCAAGGGAATAAGTAAATATTGTTGTTCTCTTACCAGTATAACTTGGTCCATCAGCTTTCGTTAATTGAATATAAAATAAAACTTAAGAATGTTGAGCGAATGCTTCGAAAAAAAATTCAACAAATGAATCCATTCAAGCGGTGAAGGATGGTACATCAACGAACATCAAAATCACTTTATTTAATTTTTGCCCGAGGGATTTGAAAATTCGGGGAAAACACCGAGTCGCTTCCACGCGAATTATCCTCAATTTAACTGTGCATGGCTTTAGTTTCCAAGCTGAAAGTTTACGAAGGCATTAACATGTGTACACATTCTACATATGAGCGTGGTAAATGCTGCCGACTGCTATTTGTGGTGTAATTTTGTAAAATACTGAATGAAGCATTTTGCCTAACTGGATTTTTGGCTTCATCAGCCACGCTTGTACGTGCTTCTGGATTTTGTTTTTAAATTTCGTTACCAACCAACAAGTTTTCACTGTTTACCATTGTCGTTGTGTTCCTGTTTGGTCAAGAGAGAAAGAAAAAAATTTGAAATAATAATCAAGTCATTTGGTGGATTGGTTGTGGACCGAACAATTTTCACATGAACATATTTAAAGAGGAGATAGAGATTCGGTATTTAAAAGCTGCTATGTGTCAAGTGACTTGCAAAAGGCTACCGAGTCCGTATCAGAAAAAGTTGGTGCTTATATTTGACGCATAGACTTCCGCTGCTGTGACAAAATATCGTGACAGAATTTTGCTGTTTTTATCTACACAAAAATTTATACATGGACTGGACTGCATGTAGTAGACTGGTTTCAATGTCCATTGATATATTTTCAAAATTAAAAATATTCTGCCATTCCATAATAAACTTCCTTTCGATATGTTTTGAATTCAAATATATCTTCTACTGCCAATACCATGCGTCGTGGAAAATTCATGTAAATTCAAACTTTAGGTAGCTCTTTTCCAGGTAGAATGATGCTCGGCTTATATTTTATTGGCAATAAAAGAAAAAGAAAGAAAATATTCAAAAAACTAAAAAAAAATACTAATTTTTATTTTCTTAAAAATCAGCTAGAACTTTTCTGTTTCAGCAAGCATTATTTCATTATTAACAAAACCATAGCATCAAAAAATATAAATGTTAAAATTATAATTTTGGCTATAAAAAAAATCTAACTTGTCGGCACATTTTCCAACTAGCTTCAATTTGTCACCTCAACTAAAAGTATTTCCTTAATTTATTGAAAAAAGAGGCGCGAAGAAAAGAAATATTCGTAAATCTCTACTTTTTTCAATAAAAAGACAAAGTTAAGGCTCAATGATGTAGAAGCATTTTTAAAATAATGTTTTATTCAATGAACTAAAAAAACAAAGCTAAAAAAATACATGAATTAAAATGATCAGAAGAGACCAGACCCATAGGAGGGTTTTCCAGCTTCCGTTTACTCTTCTCGATCGAATTGGTCTTGCATCTTTTTTCTTGTAGTAGATACGAAGGGCATTCAAATATAAACGAGGCTTTTGCGAAAACGAATTTATTTTGCATTTAAGAAGAAAACACACTTTATAGTTATTTTTCTACATAGTTACCCTCCTTTGTAATGCATTTTTCCCATCGAAGAGGTAGTTGGTTCATGCCGTTTTCGAAAGATGACTTCGGGCGGGTATCAAACGGGTTGTACAGAAACTGTTCAACCTGTTGATCGTTCGAAAAACGCTCTCTTCCAAGTGCTTCCTTGAGATGTCCAATCACATAGAAGTCGCAAGGTGGAAAGTCAATTCTGTAGGGAAGATGATCAAGCGTAGTCCAATGCACTTCATCAAATTTTTGGGTTAGGGCTGCAGTGTGGGTTCTTGCATTGTCGTGCAAGAGCAGGACGTTTTGTATGTATTGATAGCCCCTTTTGGTCGATATGCAGCTCGAACCTGGTCAAAAAGTTTACAGTAGTAAGTAGCGTTTATTGTGCGACGATCGTGAAGAAAATCAACGAGTAAAATTCCTTGAGAGTCCCAAAAAAAACCATTGATATCACCTTACCGGCTGACAAGCGAGTTTTGGTTTTTGATACCACATGGAGGCCTTTTTTCACTCGATAGTGTCGTGGTGAACCCAAGTTTTAACGCACGGCCCAATGAGTTGCAAAAAAGCCTGCCCTTCATTTTGAAAACGAGCAAGAAGCGTTTGACAAACTTCAAGTCTCGTATTTTTGTTCTCTTGGGTACCTCGCCGAGCTTTTTCGGGATTCAAGGTGGTCTTGGATGATGATGTGTATACTTCCAACACTGTTTCCCGTTCCCTTACTGAATGCTGCTACAGTGGAGCGACGATCTCTTTCAATGAGCTCGCGAACAGCTGCGATATTGCCAGGCGTAATGCTGGTGCAAGACCGTCTTCGGTGACGCACAATTTCTACTTTTTCACACCCTTTGAACTCGGGGCCATGAAAATGCATTCTCTTCGAACTATGCACAAACTCAGTTTCTAATTTCGGCTGGTTTAACGCCTACCTTCATTAAAAACTTTATTATATGACGTTGCGCAGCTGAAGGATAAATCTCTCTTTCGCTCATTGTGAGGACAACGAAACAAACCGGTCGGGCGGCTAGCTTGGCCTTGAGTCATCTAGCTTGTTCCCCTTCTACCTTTTCCGACGCTCCGCCTATCTTCGATACGCTTTCTAAGTCATCAAAAGTAAAGGGCTCGTTTATATTTATCGTATATACAAGTATATAAATAAATATACTGAAAACAGAGTCCGGAGAAAGTAGACATCGACCCATTGTCATATCGCATTGCGTAGTGCATAGCCCTTATTAAGTGGAGATATACTTCAAGTCCTGTGTGAACTGGGTGATTCCTGTCAGGTCCGCCGAAGATACTTCGGTTTGGCAAGCGAAAATGTATGAGCTAAGGGCCTTCTTCCAGCAACGGCTGGGCATTCAAATAAGATGTACCATTTGCAGCTCCCTAGTTCTGCACAATTATCTAGCAAAAGCTCAGGCAGTTTCTTCCACCCTGGACTTCACAGTATTTTCCCTTGATGTACAATTTAACTCAAGTTAATGGAATGCCAATCGAAAAACTACAGTACACTTCCGGCAAAAGTGTACCTGTCATTGCAAATCGGTCTGCTTCACAGTTCCCCCATTGGCCCTATGTTCTGTCACCTAAAACAGCTGCATCATCGAATGTATCGACATTTCGCTGATAGACGCATAGAGGACTAGCTTCGAAGAAATGTAAAGTCTACCAAATGACTGTATAACCTATATACACCGAAGATGTGATTACAAAGACCCAATTAGCCGCTTCTAAAACCGCCAACACCTCCGCCTGAATGACAGGGTAGACGAAATGAAAGCTTCAAGTTAAGGTCAGTGGAAAAAATACCACGCCCCACTCTGTCGTTCAGTTTGTGGAACAGGTATGCCCTATGGCTGGAATTCAATGAAGTAGCACGAGAAGTGTCTTCGATGGAGTAGTACGCAGAGCTTCCGTTATGAATGAGGCTCCTAACTTACGTTCTTTCTCAATTATTTTCTGATTTACAGCCTAAAGTATGGTTGGCCATCAAACTACTGCTCCGCACAGCAAGTTTGGTTCCACTAAATGCAGGAGACAATACGTAGCCCTGAAGTTGCTTCTACAATCCATGACAAGCCTTTTTGCTGTATTTTCCTTCAATAAATGCTTCAAGTCCAGGATAAGTCCTATATATTTTACTTTGTTTTTGAGGCTTATGGGAGTTCAGTTGAGCTTCGGTATGTCGAAGGATGGAACCCTATACTTCCCCGCAAAGATTAATAGTTACGGTTTGTTGTTCACTTCTATTAGAGGTTCTGAATGTGTCAATATATGCAATGGCTAATTACTAGACACAATGAGCACATATGATGATTCCCCTCTTTCGTTTTAGAAAATAAATGGATATGATGTCAAATGTCAAATTATCTTCGAAGGTGGATTCTCTTAGAGATACCTGAAAATGGTGATGATTTTAGTGTTCGACTTCTATTTATGATTTCACTATACCCATAATCTTTGTGGTGTTTATATTCTCTAAAAACAAGTGTTTGTCTGGTACTCGTTGTTTGAATGTCAAATGTAATTTTTTGGACAGAGTTCCTACTTTGACTGTTCCGTTAATGATTTCGAAGGTTATGCTTGCGCTAAATCAAGTTCTTCTTGAAGAAAAAACCATGAGATTTAAATGAATAAGTCTGTATTCGTAATGAGATTGTGAAATTTGCATGGATTATATAGGTTCGACAAGAGCAAAAGTAAATATTGTTTCTGGACCAATTCCAGTCTGTCACTTTGTAGCTCGAAAACTGGGCTTCAGATTAAGCAATCGTGTCCTAGCCGAAGCCGCAACAGTGTGTATAAAGTATATACAGCCAAGTATTTTTCAACTTTTCTGCTCGCCTCTTAATGAAATCAATCTAAACTACTAACAGTTAACTCTAACTTTATTCTTTCGAGAAAAATTTATCACTTGATGCTTGCCAATGTTACGATTGAGTTTATTCAGATTGCCCCATTGTTCGATGGATTGAACTTTCGAGAGGCCAAAAGCTATCCTGAATTGCGTTTTGAGAATGTTATACATTTTCAAGTCATTAAAGTATCAAATAAATCCTAGACAAATCAGAGATGAATATATTAAAAAGCAGGGGACTCAAATGACTGCCTTCAGACACGCCAGAAAGTGTAAAAATTGTATTTGATAATGCTCCTTGGAATTTGATGATTTGAGTTCTATCACAAAGATAAGAATCAAGTGAATTGAGATGGTAGCCAGATATACCAAAATTGCTTAATTTATGTGCCAGACTTTGATGATCGATGCCGTGAAAAGCTTTACTGACATTTTTATAGACGGCATCAACTGGGTTTCCACTTTTCCATGTTACCAAGAAATAACCTAATATGATCATGAAATTGATAATAGTCGACCAGCAATTTCGAAACGCATGTTGTCGTTCGTTAAGAAGAGGTTCACAGAACAGAGGTAACAGAAGCTAGTTTATCGCAAACGAACTACTGATTGAATACCTATGCCTCGATAGTTGTCATCTGATCGTTCGTTTCCACTTAAATAGGCATGAGTTGAGATTATTTCCAAAAGGATAGAAAATTATAAACAGAAGAAAATTAATTGTTTGATACACTTGAACATAAAATAAGAATGGCCAGGACCAGGTCCTTTACTTTTATTGATCTTCTTCATTCCACTCTCTCCATCACTCAATGTACCTGGTCCGTATGCATCACAATACGCATAATTAGAACACTTCCTCCTAGTAGGTTAGGTTAGTGAAGAGGGCTGCCGGGAACGCGGCCAGCATTAGGCCACCAGTTTAGGCCCATTTGCCACCCTCATAGACAATCACACGCATTCACACTTGCAGCCATGGCACTGGCGGGACTCGAACCCGCAGACCCCGTAGCACGCCGCTTTTCGGCCTGACGCCTTAGCGAGCAGAGCTACCGGCACCCTTCCTCCTAGTAACTCCCAGACTGATTTTGTAAGCATTAGGGGTAGCATTATCATAATATTTATAATAAATATAGTCAATGCTGTGAACATATTGTTTGTCATCAAGGCATGTGTCCTGAGAAAAGCTTATAAAAAAATCTGGATTTCATTACAAGTGTGTTCTATTGGTATAAAGCTGTAGATTTTGCTTGAATTTTATAAGTTTTCCGAATATTTGATTGCATTATGCGGAGTATTAAAAAATGTATTGCTTCCTGTACAGGACCTGTTCCGTCCTTTTCGTTCTTGGAGTTTTCATTGATAAATAACCCGCATTTCTTGTTGGAATATTGGTAGACTCACCTACAATTCGGAGAATATCTGGCCACTCAAGTTGTTTAGTCAAAATCTGATGAATCAATTTGCCTTGTCTAAGTAGTATAGTATATACTTATATTTGCGATTCTATTTCTACCATATTCTTTTGAATTCGGGGCAGCTGTGAACATTTTATGAACTATTTTGATGGCTTGAGTCATAAGTCTCCCAATAAGCTTACAAGACTGGCCTCACAATATAACTTCATATGCGATTATTGATACAGTACACGTGTGGTATATCCAAAGAATAAATTCAAACCGAAAAGAATAAATTCAAACCTCTGTAGTTCTCCAATCATAGGCGTCACTATGGTCCATATCATTTTATCATATAACACCAATCCTAGACACTTGATTGAATTCACATTTTTAAGTTGTACTCTGCTTCTTTGGATGCGAAAGCTTACTGGAGTACGATATACGTATTCAATACGTCATTTCCAGAACATATAAGCAGGGTATCGTCTGCAAATAGCGAAATTTTACATGGTAGTTGAATATTTTGTTTGCTTTTCACATATAGTAGAAAGAGAAAAGGGACCGAGAATAGATCCTTGTGGGACACCGATATTTATTTAGCATTTTTGGCTGATATATATAGATTTTTTTGTTATTATCCACCTATTTGGAAGGTTATTTTATCACCAAAGCCGTATATACCTAATCAGTTAAGTAAAATGTTGTTGATCGCCTTCTTTAAAGATAAGATTAATTCTCGCTTATTGGCATTGCTGGTTAATGTATTTAGTATGTAGTTCTTCAATAATTTGATGTATTGGGGAGTCATATAATCCAAGTCTGGAGATACTTCAGCTTTTAGATTATCTAGTATTTCTGAAATTTCTGCCAGTGATGCAGTACGCAAGTGCATGGATGTCCGAATATTAAATTATATGTTGCTATTTGGACTATATGTAGTCTGTTTCTGAGTAATATTCATGTCGATGTTTGCGAAATAATTACCAAGATGTTGTGTTAGTACAGTGGGATCCTTTAGTGGAGGTCCATTTACACGTAGTTCATTTATGCTTTTGTATGTGTTGCATCCTTTGAAGTTGATGCGACTTTGGTCATTCTCCAATATTTGTCACTATTTCCAGCTGTTTATTCGAATTTGTTGGTAAAAAATGCCTCTTATTTGCCTCATTTTTTAATAGGTAATCTTTTTTTCTCGTCGCACAATCTTGATTTTATCTTATATAGGCAGCTTGTCTACGTTTAGGATCATCAATAACTTTTTTTTTTCATCAAGGTTTCCTGGCGATCTCTTACATGTGTGACTGATGTTAATTACTCTTTTGCTTTTGAAATTATATTGATTTAATCTTTATGGTAGTATTTTATGTGGCTCAGAAACCATCTATTACACATTTCACGAACTGCTTCCTGTCTGTTGAGTTTTTGGATATAACTCTAGGGTGTGTTTTGGTATTGATGCACTCAATTATTTATTTTGTCTTGGCCAATCATCGTCGTCATATGATAATCTATTTACTAATTGGGGATGTTTTTTTATATTATAGCATGATGTATCAAGGTCCTATGTGTTACTTTTTTTTTGGTTTAGTTGTATTTAAAATAATTCTAATGTTAGATGCTATTATATCAAAATATACTTTCGTTAGAGTTGATGAGTCTCCGTATGTAATGTCAGCTACCGTAACTAATTTGCTATAAAGCTACTGTAACTATTTGCATCGATGTACTGCAGAAATAGGGTGTCATCATCATTAGGTGCTTATTAAAATGTCCCATTATTTGTTCATTTTTTTATTTAGTAGTTCCACTAAAATTGAATTGAACTTGTCTACCATCATGATAAATTGAGAGAGACTACTGGAAGAAAGAAATATATTTATACTATTTATTTCATTTCGAATGCTTCTGATGTTTGTGTATACAATGTTTAAGGTTTCAACTTCATTATTGGTGCTGTCTGATGTTCCGTTCATCGTTGGTACTAGCCATTGCATCTCTTGTTGGAATAATGTCGTTGGTGTAGAATGCTAATACAATTTAGTACAGACGGGATTGGTTGATTTATTGTTGGGGTTAAACAAGGGCCGAAAGTATTTTGGAAATGATCCGCATTAAATTAGAATTTTTCTATCGTACGGGAGATATGGAGCCTACTCTGGACGTAGAAACGAAATAACCAGCCGTTTTTCGTTTTACATTAACACATCAAAAAAATTCGGTCTATTAATAACATTACCTTCATTATCGGGCCTGGCCCTATTTCACTCCGTTTATTCCTTTCCTGCATAAATCCACAGAGCGTAGATCTTGACAAGCTATCAGCTTTATTCTGTCCTAATGACATCCGGTATCAAGGCAACGAGTAACAGAAGCAAAAGGAAACAAATGTTTTCTTTTCATTATGTTGTACAGGCTGTGTAACTTGGCGTGTGAAAACTTTTGTTCATCATTTATCGCAAATACAATACGGATTGATTTAGGGATTGAGATTGAAACAGTGGAAAGTAAGCGGATTGTTTAAAGGTTTCTATTCCACTGTTTCAATCTCAATCCCGGATTGTAGACTACGCTATTATAAGCGGAATGGTTAGAATTGAAACGTAGTTTGCTCCTAATGACTCATAATTGTGTATACTCAGACTTGAATAAAGAAGCACAAATAAGTAGTCAGCGCTCATTGCGCTAGACTACAAAAGTTTGAACAATAGAGACTGATGTAATTTTTCTCAAAACATTGTTTTTATTATCATTGCTTATCGATACCAAAAATGTAATTGAAATGACCTTTCTGAACAAATAAATTTCATATTTTCTGAAGAAAAAAAAATGTTCGAAAAAGCACAATTTTTGGCGAAAACTATCTAAAATATGTTGCTAAATTTCTAACTTACAAAGTTCAATATTTTTTCAAAGACCAATTTTTCCTATGGAAACAAGATGCAACTCAATTATATGATAGAAATTAATATTTCTATACTTATTTTGGCCTCTTCTTTGATAGAATTTCAGTAAATAATATCGACACACATCAACAAATTGAAAGATACGAGGGGCGTTCAATGTATTCTCGGTATGTGTATGTTAGAAAAAAGATAAAATCTTGAAAACAATTTATTTTTCAATATAGTCTCCCATGATATCAATTCATTTGTTTGATCGGGAAACAAGTTTTTCTATTCCCTTAAAAAAATAATTTTCTTCTTGGCCTGAAAAATGCTCATTTACAGCAGACTTGAGCTCATTATCGTCAGCAAATCGCTTTCCCCGGAGGTTTTTTTTTTAAATTTGGGAATAAAGGGTAGTCACAAGGGGCCAGGTCTGGACTGTAGGGTGGGTGGTTAATTTCCTCGAACCCGCATTCTCGTACCTTGGGGAGCCGCGCAGTGTGAACCGGTGCGCTGTCGTGAAGAAGAAGCACTTTCTTTGCCAGCTTTCCTCTTCTTTTTTCTTTTATTGTTTTCTCAAACGCCGTAAAGTGGTTGAGTATTTTTCTGCGTTGATAGTTTCACCTTTTTTTTATATACTCGATCAATAGTATTCCTTTAGAATCCCAGAAAACTGTGGCCATGATTTTGCCAGCCGATGGAGTGACTTTGAACTTCTTCGGATGGTCTGATCCCTTTTTATGCCACTGCATAGACTCCTGTTTACTCTCGGAGCCATATTGATGAACCCACGTTTCATCACCTGCAACTATCCTTTCGAAAATATTTGCTGGATCGTCGCCACACAGCTCTAAAAACTCCTTACAAGTGTCAACCCGCGCCTGGCTCACGGCACCCACCTTGCCCTGACTTTTGTAAGGTTGAGATAATCATGTAGTATAGTGCGTATAGTACCAACGGATAGCTTAGTTATTTCTGCCAACATCTTGATTTTTACACGTGCATCTTGTAATACAAGTTTTTCGATAATTTTCACATTTTCTTCGGTAACCGCCATGATTGGCCCACCTGGGCGGGGTCATCTTTGATACTTTCCCTGCCTCTTTTGAATTCACTTGACCACTTCTGTACAGTCGATAATGAAGGAGCAGAGTCTTGATAAACGGCTACCATTTCTTCATGGATAGTTTTTTGAGGTTTTCCTTGTTTAGTGAGGAATTTAATCACTGCACGATGATCGATTTTCTTCAACATTGTCGCGTCAGTCATTTTCGTCGTCTCTGACTGGAGGTCGTAAACAAACTAATGAAGTTATCAACATGAAATTTTATATAAATACCCTCAGAAAATGTTGTTAGCTAATGATATATTTTAATTACCCACAATAATATCAAATCATCCCGATACCGAGAATACATTGAACGCCCCTCGTACATAGCTAATAAAAGGAAAATGGGTCTTTAAAGAAAAGTATTTGGCTTTTCATCAGACTTATTTAACTAGCAATTTAAAATAGCCTATTATGTTTGAATTCCAGTCCATATTTAAATTCATACTTCTCAGACCGAATTAGATCTGAAAAAAAAATTTTACTCTTTAACTTAATAGAAGAAATTTGGTATATTTTACCCTTTACCTAAACCTGTCAAATCTTTACCTAAAACTGTCTGGCATAGTTTTTAAGTTATAGCTATAATAACACTAAAATCAAATATGTGTCAAACATTAAGCACTAGGACTAAGATTTGATAAGTTTTTTTTTGTTATATAAATAAATTGGAGAACTGATTGGCCCAGTTTTGTAAAAAAAAACCTCTATTTTAATAAAAACTTACTTTTAAATTTGAATTATGTGAATATAATCCTGTTTATTGTAATTCATACACATTAAGTTGTAATTAAGTAGTTTTATAATATTTCTTAGGCAATTTTATATAAAGTGAGTTATATCTCGAAATCTATTAATATTAAGGCTAACTTAATTCTACTATATATTGTATTCTTTTTTATTTATTTTATCTTGCTGCTATCTTACTCCTTTTAGACTATTTTGGTGACTAAGTATATATTATTTTCAACTACCTTACTGTAGTAGTATTATCGTTTTCTGCATTAAGGCTTCCAATTTGGCATGCTTACTAAAAAATGAATTCTTAAAAATCCAAAACCAAATGCATCTTAATTTATTGTGTGCTACCTATATCTACTGGCGTTAAAATGCATGCTGCAAGCTACTTTTTGTGCAATGTTTTAATATTAATTATTTTATTTTAATTTTTAAAATAATTTCCAACCTACCGCTTGACAATTTTTACAAAACAATTTTTACAACCAAGACATATTTTACATTTGTGCTCACGTACTGTTTTACATCACGTTAGCGTAGTTATTTCATTTGGCGAACTATGCAATATACACGCTTTTACGTTTAGTTTATTTTTTTTTTAAATTGTAAATAATTGGCTCAAACGGATTTCAATATTTCTGTATATATTGATTACATTTTTAGAATGCTATCAAACTATCAAACTAATCTTTAGCGTAAAACCTAATGTCAATTTCTAAATTAAAGCTAATGATTTTATCGCGAAACACACCGAAGTGAATTTTCCAAATCAAATTTAAAGCTATTATTGTTTTGAACATGGAAATGACATGTATAAGAAAAAATAGTTTTTCTACAATACAATGGCTGTTGTTTTCAATTTTTTTTTGTCCGGATGTCAACGAAAAATCATAAGCTTTAATTTGATAGGAAGCAATTCAGTATTGTTTAATCTGTTTTTCTAATTTTTTTCATAAAAAAATCAAGATGTTGGATTAAATTTTATCCAATTTTGTAGGATGTCATATTACCGAAAAATCAAGGATCATTAGGATTTAGTATAATCGGCGGTACAGATCATTCCTGCGTTCCGTTTGGGGCCCACGATCCTGGAATATTCATTTCACATGTAAGTATCGTTTTTATTTCAATTTTCATTTCATATGTATGTAAGTAATATTAATTCGAAGATTTAAGCTAACAAGCTTTTAAATTCTGAACAAATTATGCCAGCTTTGAACACACAACTAATTGAATTTCAGTTGAAAACCTGGCATTACAATCGAAAAGTTAAGTGGTATATACCTCAAAACACGCAACCCAATACATTACTTAAAAAAGGTGGGTGATCTAGCGGTTTCATTTTAAAATCGCTACAAAATGAAAAAAAGCTAAATATTTTCCAAAATTTTTGCGTTTGGAATACGATTTCATTCAAATGGCTACCTCGGCAGGTCTGAAAATATCCCATTCAGTCAACCCAATTTTTCATTACATTTTCGATCATATCTTGAACAAATGTTTCGCGTAGTATTGTGCTTAAAAAGCGAACCTAAGGGTCGCTGAAATCTAAGTCGTCAAATTTTTGCCACAAAAAGGCGGTTCTCATCCTTCTGTAAGGCTCTCCATTGAGTGCAACGGTGTCGCCAGCGTCAATTTCGAAAAATGGTACAATGATTCCACGACTCAAAAAACTATACCAAACTGTCCATCTTTCACTGTTAAGGCGCAATTACGCTCTCCCCGAACGTTTCGTCGAGCGACTTGTAAAATTACTTCCCTCCATGTTTTGGCATGCAAAAAAACAGGGGCTAATAGACGAGGTGACAACTTACACTCTCAGCTCGTCAACATTTGCTTGTGTGTAATTTCGGCATTAGATATTCTGAGAATAATACCACTAAAATCGTGACAAAATTCCCTATATGCCAGTGTTTTCCTGTGTAAATCCCCTGCAAACATTTAGTTAACTTACAGTTTTTACTGAATAAACCAGAGTAAGTAAAAATTTTTCATCTTCCGAAGATTTATTTTATTTACTCGGAAATGTATTTCGTTGGCATTTTTTATTGTTAAAATCGACGAAAGCTTTAGCGGAAATATCGAAGCCAGCTCATAAATTGATTCAAATTCTATTTAATTTCTAACTTTATATTTTATTACGCCGCAAATTGAAAACGCTCGTTCTATCAAAGCATTCGAAAATGGAAGGATCAACACTTTCAGAACTAAGTTAGACAGCTCTTGATATATATGCTGAACGCCAGCATGTTGAATATCTGAAACATAAATGCAGAAATTTTACGTACTATTTAAAATATTTGATTAAAAAGGCTTTAAGTAAATCTAATGCTATTCAAGAATATTTAAGGTCTTTGAAACACTAGTAAATTCAAAATTACTGAACTATCTTCAGTCAATCCAACTAGTCAGTGATCGCCATTATGGTTTACGTTCTACACTGGAAGCTTACTTATATTTCTCACTGAGACATGGAACCGTTGTTTCGATAACTTTCGTTAAGCAATGGTTGTTTCACTTGAAATGTTGTGCACTTGGTCCTCACCTCATCTTTGTCAAGTGAATTGAAAGTTTTCTCATAGATTGTTCCGTTCAAGTTCTAGATGAATTCAAATGCTGCGTCCGAGTTAATAATGCCGAGGAACCGCAAGGTGCTGTCCTTTCATCAATTCTCTTTTAAGATCTACCGCAAATATTTTCCTTATTGTAAAAATAGCAATGAAATGCCTGGTTACCCTTTAGAGAGACAAGAAATCCTTTACTCCATTACTCATAGCGTGTAAGTGCAAGAATCTAATAAAACTTGAACACGAGTACACCGCCCACACATGAGCTGTGTCAGGCCGCACTGCTTTATAAAAACTTCATCGCAAAGCGTATTCGCGATAAAACCATTACTTCATGTATGGAATCGCTTAAGCATCTACAGTAATGTAGGATGCTTTTGTCTTTTTTATCGCTATTATTATGGGCATTCTAATGTAATCTCTTTTAGAGCACTTTCTACGCCCAACACTCGAGCCTCTCAACGCTCTCACCTTTCGATCAGTGCCAGTCATACCGTTAAAGTTCCCGATTCTTCCTTATTTAGGTCAGTATTATTGTGAAACAGCCTACCTGCTGCTGCTTCCAACTATAAGCCACAGTTGTTTACGAGAAACGTGCGTCGTTATCTCCTGCAGTATCAACTCTTCCTGCAACCCACAAATTAACTTTCCTTCGGCGAAGGAATAATAGGGCATCCCCTCAGACTTGGCATCATCCCAAAAAAAACGTTACGTGAATAGGACATAAATACTGTTGAGCGCTAATGCTGAATCCCAACAGGATTTCAATAAACGGAGATTTCAGTATATAAAAGGTATTTTTCCCAAGTGTAGATACCCAAAAAAAATTTTTTGCCAGATCTGAGGGTGGCTGATCAGACCGCAGGGTAGATGAGGTTGGACTCATTAAAAAAGACCATTTATAAGCCCACGAAATCCTGAATCGAGATTACGCCTGATACTACAATCACGGCTTCTTGTGGGCCCACCAATGCCACCAATGACGGCTTCTCATACGCTATTACATGCCCTGCGTATATGATCTCCATAGTTCAGCTTGGTATCCAGGGTCAGTCCTAGATAACTAACCGACTTGCTGATTTGAACCCCGAAGAAGCTAATTCTCATTGCTATGACAGTTGGTGTCCTCAGCTTTGTCAGCATGACAATATCTGTCTTTGAGATCGCCAAATGGAGGTCATGCTCGGTCATCCACCGGTCTACCTTTCTCATGACTTGATTAGGCATGTGGATATCAGCTGATCTGCTAGTGATAGCCGCTAGACGCATTGAATCCTTTGAACTTCGACGTAATGTGGGTTGCCTTTCTCTTCTTTATCGCATTACTATGGACAAATACCAAGTCTGACCTCTTCTAGAGCATTACCTACGCGCATCATTTGAGCCTCTCAACGTTCTCACTCTCACACTTTTTTCAATGCCAGTCGTATCGTTCAATTCCACGATTCTTTCTTATTTAAGTCAATGCAATTGTGGATTAGCCTACAATCTGCCGGCCTAACTTATATGCGACACTTGTTTCAGCGAACCGCGTACCACTATCTCCTGCAATGTCAACTCTTCCTTCAAACCTTTCTTCAAACTTTCCCTCCGCCAATAATGTGCCTTGAGATAATAAGACCATTTAAAAAAATTCTCACTCGTTTTGAAATATTATTTTCAAGAAATAGACTAATTTTCAATTGATCAAATTCGAAAAAGCTTTTAGATATCCAAATTAAAATTTCCATTGATTTAATGAACTAATCAGCCATTTCAATTTTTAGATTGTTCCAGGTGGTATTGCAGCCATGTCAGGAAAGCTACGCATGGGTGATAGAATACTTAAAGTGAATGGTACAGATGTAACCAAAGCAACACACCAAGATGCTGTTGTTGAATTATTACGACCTGGTGATGAAATTGTTTTGACAGTACAACATGATCCACTACCTATCGGTTTTCAGGTAACTTATTTATGATTTTTCTTTTTCTTGGGGCATACGCCAATTAAATTTCAAAAATATCGACGTAGATATATTTTTTGTTTCATTGATACGCTTGCACGCTTACTTGTTAGTCAGTTTTGATATTATTTTTTTATGAAAACAATATATAATATAATCACGCTTGTTTGATTTACGCATAAACGAAATTCTTCTATTCATATCATTCGCAAGCTTTTCGATGTAGAATATATATCGATTGAGGTAAGATATCACGCAAAAAATATTGTCTTTTATTGGAATGGATAACCGTTTTTTTTTATTTATAAATGTTTCTGAAATTGCCGTAGCCTACAATTAATAAAAATATATCCTTTGATAGTGCTTATCCTATTTTGAGTTATATCAGTAATGCTCAAGCTTTTTCAAATTTCCTGCTGTTTTTCAATATTTTATTTTGTATCTTATCAGAATATCTTTGACTTATTCTCTTCAGTTCATTCCTATAACTTCTAATCAAGCTCAAAAGAATAATTTGATTGAAACATAAGTGTTTGAGTAATCAGCCATTAATTCATACTGCTTTCCTCAGATACCATTAAATTTATATAGACTTGAAAAAAGAAAGAAATTGAGATGAAAATCCTTTTCCTACCACCACCATCAATACCAAACTACTCTTACATTCTAAATTATCTAGTCACAAAAATATGGTATTATCGAATGATTCGAAAATCAAGACTCTTGACTTCTTTAAAGCACCTTCGTTATCATAAAACTCCTCCATCCTGAAAAGCTTCTCGACTACCTTTTACTTTAATGCCAATTAAATTACCATGAAAAATTCAGGAAAAGTAACAATACGAAGATGACGAACCAACAGCATTTATTGAACCTTTTTAAGTTACCCGCGGACTGCCTGAAAGAAAAAAGAAAGAAATCCAAGCATAATCCAACTACCACACATTTCGAATAAAAATTGGAAAAAACCAACAGCTACGCAAAGCCTATCAAATTTTATCGCCTTAGAATGAAATTGTTGTTGCGATTGGTGGTGTTATTTTGCTGTGTTTTCAAAAGAAATGCGACTAACCGATATTTTGAGCTATACTAGGCTATTTTCATTCACATCTTTAAATCGCATCTTTCTCCCTACTGAATCATAAATAAATCCTATTTCGATGTTTTCTTGGCTGGTTCGTTTTTACTCGTCCGCGAAACCGCTTTTTGCTATCTTTTCTACGTGCCTTATATCACACTGTACTTATTGAGACATATTTATTGTATTGAGTGTTGTAACGTCTAGAATTTGGAAGATACCATCTATGTATATAAATTTATGGTTGATTCCGTTCGATAAGACGGAGAACATTGTTATATTTATTGAAATCTTCAAAATATGCTTTTGCTCGCTTGTTCACAGGACGTTATGATCACTAAGAGCGATGGCGAACGTCTCGGAATGCACATTAAGGGTGGACTTAATGGACAAAAAGGCAATCCACTGGATTCGACCGATGAGGGCGTATTTGTATCGAAGATTAATTCAAATGGTGCCGCCAGGAGAGATGGACGGCTTAAGGTGAGTCTAAAATTTAGATATTTAGTAAATGATGTTGAAATCGTATTTTTTGTTGATTTATTTATTCAAAATTGCAACATTATTTACATTTAAATTTAAAATGCAATGTCGCATTTTCCCATACAAGTATTTTTCATTGTCCAGGCTATCTTAGAAATTCTTACTTCAAATAAATAATGATATTAAATATATTTCTCATCGAATACTGATTTATTTCTGACGCTCCATGCATTTTATTTTATTTGCGAACTAAGACATCCTGCGTCTATTTTTATATGCTGAAAATCTAATATAAGCAGGACCTAAAAATATTTGTTAATAATTCAACTCTGCCATAAATTTGTTGTGCTTCCATTCAGAAATGGTCAAGCAAAACACCTTAAAATACGCATAGTCCATTAAACCTGTGCCTCGCTGTTTCTATTTATAATGAGCACTCCTCTTTGATTGTAACCAATTGCTGATTTGAAATTTGAACTTTGCTTAGATATCCTTTTTAAAATTGAATCACATTAAACCATTACATATTTACATTTACATATTTATTTATTCAACCAATAATAACTGAACTAATATTATTTACTCTGCATTTAGGTTGGTATGCGCTTACTAGAAGTCAACGGAGCATCATTGCTTGGTGCAACACACCAAGAGGCTGTTAGTGCATTACGAGCAGCGGGAAACGAAATACAATTAATAGTCTGTAAAGGTTACGATAAATCTAGTTTGATTCATTCGATTGGATCAGCTGGTGGCATGAGTACAGGATTTAATTCAGGCAGCCGACATGGTAAAACAATTTAATTATCTAATAGCGGAATTGAAGACACTTCTTTTATTCTTTTCGTAGGATCAAGAACATCTGAGACTGGATCTGAATTGAGTCAAAGTATATCAAGCTTAGATCGAGATGATGATGATATTCGAACAAGAAGCGTAAGTTTTTCTATAAAATCTATATATCAGATACATTAAGTAATACCAAACACTGGCGGAATATTAAACATATTATTGTTTTATAAGATATGTGTTATAAAATGAATGCTTAACTTTGATTTCAATCATTTTATTATTGCTGAACGAGTAAGTTTTGATATATTATTTTATATTATAATACGGTTTACATATGGAGGCCGCATATCAATATGCCGCATCAATAGGCGTCACTAATTCAACATAAGCATACTCGGCGACTTCAATTCTATGGTTGCAAATGCAAAGATTAATCGGGAAACCACTGAAGGTTACATTCTCAACGATGATCAACACTATCAGGCGCCTGAAAAGCTTTGAATGTAGCACAGACAGGTTCAGAAATTCAGTGTGCTTTCCAAAACGAAGCATCCATAAAAGAACGTGGGTTTCACTAGATGGCAATATTTTCAGACAAATTGACGATGCCCTTATTCAGTGGAGACGGACTTCTAGCAAGCTTCTAACAAATTGTGACCCGAAATTATTATTTATGCTGGTATATGTTTTGCTTGGCTGTTTGACTCCACAAATCCGCCCCGTAGGATATATGTGACACAATGAAATGGTCAAAAGTAATAAGTTTTGTGGTCAGTGGTAGAAACCTTGAAGACTCGTATTATAGGCATCACCTTTTATATGATGCTGTTGATATGGTCCAGATATTTAAATTAGTCGACTTTTTGGAATTGTGGTCCACGACATTTGTTCAATTGCAAATATTGTGCAACAGCTCTCAGTCAAACTGTAGTTTCCAGTCACTTAAATTAAAGGCTGCTTATTCCACACTGGCGGCGTCCGATTCTAAAATGAAAGCTCTATTTGCTCCTCCCAAATAGTGCAAACGGAGTTATGAACTAAATTCAATGAGTCAGTAGAAACACAGAAGCCATCTAAAATTTTTAAATATTTTAAAAAATCGTTGAATTTTCTAAAATGCGATTCAATCAAATCCCCAAGGATAGTTTTTGTATCATAGCGTTGGCAGTTTGTAGCTAGAAAATGATTGCATTTATAAGAAAGGAAAAAATTCCGAGAAATATAGCCAAGTATAATACAGTCAGCTTTTACCAGCTTTTCGATAAGATTTTCAGATTATACAATGTTCTGAATTGCTGTCCGATGGTTTAGAAATGACTATTTAATTGATCCTATAAAAATTTAAGGTCAAGTTTCCACTG
This sequence comes from Nemotelus pantherinus, assembly GCA_963978885.1. Lineage (NCBI taxonomy): Eukaryota > Metazoa > Arthropoda > Insecta > Diptera > Stratiomyidae > Nemotelus > Nemotelus pantherinus. Next base: position 36,140,560 of record OZ022265.1, on the reverse strand, counting down.
TAAATATAAATTCGATAGTCGACGATCGATATTTTTCAAGAATTTTTTGTTTGATCGTAGTTTTTTTTTCACACTTGTGAAATGTGCATGAAGTGTGAATAATCTATTTCAATCTTTCTACCATCATTATAAATCTCGTGTCGCTAATATACTCTTTTCCGCATCATTAGACGTTTCATAAACACTACTATGTGTATTTTAACACCCATCTCGAACTCTCGACAATGACGTTCGTCAGTTATCACCAGTTACCACGAGTAAATCTAAATAAAGTAACGTATAACCACCAAATCAGATATTCACAAAAGAAAGGTGTTATTTCACGCAGATGCAAGCAATGGATCAGTACAGAATGAAAAATATTAAAATTATTCACTAATATTCGAGGATATTATTAAATCGTTAATGATACAATTTAGTGTAAACATGCTATGTGTTAGGTATTTATTATTTTATTTTTCAGTTTTTTAACCTAACTTACATTTAGCTTAACGAAATCTAAGTATGTTTAAGTCATGTTATGTGGAAATATTTCTGTTTCGCGTTTAACTTGCGTAATCGCATTCATCATTCACAATTAGTGAGTGAGCCATTACATTAAAATATGGGAAAGGTTAAAAGACTAAAAATCTATGGAGAATTTCTCGGGTTTGAGTCGGAATTTAGACATTGATGTAAAAAAAGCTTGTCTTTACGCACTATTCTGTAATTTCGAGGATATTGCTAAAATAAATTTTTGCCATTTTTCAACGCAATCGAAAAGAGATTTTAGATTTTAGACAATTCAGGGACTACTTTGCTTAGTTCTTCGTATCAAATGCATGTAATTTCACTGGTACTAGAAATATTAACAATCTGTATACATATATCGAACATCTAGGTGAAAGATTTGTTGATATAACCTAGAAAAATTTCCTTGAAATTTTATTTTCAATATATCAAATGAGTCACACCAGAATCCAATTTTCTTCAGAGAGATTGCTGTCAAAAGCACTGTAAAATATAATCATGTTATTAAGCATATTTTGCTTTCAACCTAATTTATGTTTTCTTAAATAATATTTCTCATATATTTCATACTAAATATTTTATATTTATTTATTTTCAATTATTAAGTATTTCATAGGTACTATTCATATTTATTTATTTATTCATTACACAGGAATCGGAAGTATTTCTACCGAAATCCGAAACAAATGATTCACTTACTAATGCTGGAGTTCCACCAACATCGCGTGATGTAGCCCTGGTTAACTCAGAACAGTCATTAGTTAGTACAAGAGAAAAAAGTACACCCGAGAAGGTATAAAATTTTTAAATATTCATAAATCATCAAATATAAAATTGACTCTTCCTTTCTTTTTCATTTTTTCTCAAAACCGTCTTCCAATCGACATTGGTATAAATAGGTATTAGATATTGTTAGAGCTGCTGAATCTCTGGCATTATCCGACGCAATTCCACCGAAATCGCCAGCCGAACATCACGAGGATAAAATCCAAAAAACCACCACTTTAGTTATGTCGAAACACACACTAGATACGCATCCAGCACCACAAGCTCAGGTATGTAATACTTCAATTTCAAATACATAAAATTCAATTGCAATTTTTTTCAATGTATTTTCGTACTTTTCCGATTTGCTTCAAATTTTTATCTAAAAAATAAACAATAATCATTTCACACTTTGTACTCAGTTGCTAAGCTTTCGTTTGTAATGGTTGTACATTGTTACCCGTACCATACATTTTTTTGCATACGTCAGCCAAGTATAATAATTCGTTTTGTCGGCAAATAATCCGTTTTCACACATAATTAATATGAAAATTAAATTCTGTGATTGTCGTTAATTAAAAATCGATTTTGTTTTCTTTAAATAATAATAGTGTGACCATGTGAATAATAATTGTGTGTAATTCTTCAGCTTACGAATTACATTATTCTAGCAAAAATACATTGTTGGTTTTTCGGTTCAGATCAAAATGGAACTAGTTTGTTTTGATAAATATGTTCTCTGTGATATGTATCATCTGTACTAGAATGAATATTTAAAAGTGTAAACTAGTTCATTTCGGAGAATGATTGACATTTTGTTGTAAAAACATAGTCGCAACCGTTGAAGTGTTCTTGACTATCTCTATATTAGTTTGTTCTTGATACTGAGTTTTGTTAAAATTTAAATTATTATCTTTACTCTTTTGAATATTTGTGTCGTGTTGATTGATGTTAGCCAATTAGAAGCTGTTTTGGTGTTGTTTTTGTTTGTTCATTTGAAGGTAGTGGCTGCTAGCAGAGTTGTATTTTTTGGTGTTGCAATTAAAATAATTTGCTTTATTTTTACAATGTTGACGGCTAAGTGGTGTTTTTTGCTGCTAAATTACCCCAAAATTGTGTTTGATCGTTGATTAGCGATAATCCTGTTTGATCTGGACTATTTTTGAGTGATGTTTAACACAATATTGTTGGTTACACCTCGATCGAGTGTAAATATAAGAGCCACTATGCGTTTTGCTAAATGTTTTAACTTTAAACTTCATGGCATAATCTGAGTTCTCTAGACAGTGCCCGGATAATCGTGTGTTTAAAAAATGTTCTTGTCATTTTATTGCTGTTAGACCATAATCAAACCACTGGAAATACTTATTCCTTTCTTGAAATTCCGAAACTGTTGTAAATCTGAACTCTGCAAGTGGTATACCGTCAAAAAATATCTTTAAAATTCTCTCCGCCCTCTGTTTTCTGTTAATCACTCAAAGCAAATATTTTTCAAAAGAAATCACTTCATTATGATTTTGAGTATGTTTATTTTTATTCGTCGTAAAAACAAGACGTTCGAATTAATTTCGAAATTCAACTGAAGTTTTTCCCATCAAAATGTTGTTATTTCATCTAAATGCTTTTAAATGTTCAATTGATCTATTGATAGTGTGCAAAGATGCGAATTTATTTACTTCTTCAAAATTTTGTAGAATTGTATAAAAGATATGTTTTTGTAATTATTTAGATTGTAATCGTTGAAAAAATCATTATAACGAAAAATAGATTTAAAAAAAGTTTGGTATTTGGTCATGTGGAAGCAGGTGTTTTTGTTTGTGATTGAATGCTCGAGATATGAGTAATTAATTCGTCTCTTCAAGAATTATCAATCAAGTCAGAGTATATTAATGGTCAATGATATATTTATCTACGATGAAAGTAGTTTCTAGTTTACTTATCATCTGGTTTTGTTCTTGATTACCCTCAAAAGTAGCACTACCGTTTTTCTGCGTTGACTAGTAAATAGAAACTTCGCATCGGTCAGAAAAGCTACCTATTCAGCGGGTTGAGACTTGTTTAATTCTATTTAGTGCACTACATTGAGACTTGTTTCATTTTATTTGGTGAAGAGGACTCGCTTTTCGTAACTTCAACTTTAATACGCTGTTTGTAAGTTAGAAAAGAGGATTTTTTAATATTTTCTTTGAATCTAAAATGAGCTCATTAAAAAAAAAAACAAATATATATTCGGACCCATAAAACCGCCAACGAAATATATTCAGACCCATAAAACCAAATAAATAGGGACAAAATGCTTTGCATATATATTCGTTCATTGCAATGATGAATTAGTATTCAGTAAATAGCGTCGTGTAATATTTTTCTATTAAGAAAATATTAAACTTTATTCGTAGTCTCGTCATAGCCTAGTTCTCTGTTATTTTATTCAAAAATGTAGGACTCATACTTCATATTTTCTTATATCTGATCCTATTAGTTGCATTGCCAAATACCCATTTTCAGTTTTAATTGGTTAATTTCAAGTTTCTAAGTGTTATATCTGATGAAGACTTATTGAAAAAGCCTAAAGTTTCGTTAGAGATCATTTTTCCGAAGTGTATAATACGATCGAGCTGAAATTTTGGAAAATATAGATCCGGAAAGAGTAATTCAATGTCAAGTTTAATAAAATTAGGATGTCTTCAACCCTTTGGCGGCGGTGGTCATTTTAGTGCATTTTTAGGTATATTATATTTCTATAGCAAGAAGTGTTTCGAAAAAGCAAGTGTACAGGGTGTGTATGAAAAGTAATGAGTTTAAATTCGGGGAATAATTATTGAAGTTATTGCTGCAAACTATTGAAAACCTTCAATATGGGACCTTCGCGCGGCGATACATTTTTACCAGCTGGTTTTTCAACCTTGAAAATATGTATGCAATTTCCGGAATGCTCTTCGAACTGTCGTTAAAACCTGCGCTACTCAACCATAGCTGTGACCTTTAAAGGCTGTCTTCAACTTAGCGGGCAGGAAAAAGTTTACCGGGGCCAAGTCCGGACTTTAAGGGGCTGTGAAAAGGTTACGATGCCGTTCCAAGTCAGATAGTTATTGACGTCGTAGCAAGTGTGACTAGATGCATTGTCATGGTGCAGTATAAAATTGACGGCTATAGCTCGCTCGCATGGACTGACCCTTTGATTCAGTTCCACGTACAAAGTTTAATTGACGATTTGTCCCCCGGGAACAAATTTCTAGTGCATAATCACCTTGCCGTCAAAGAAAATGAGCAAGGATTTTATCTTCGATTTGCTTATTCTTTTTTGATGTGACGATGCTGTTTCTAAACTTCCGAAATCTAAGTTTCGTCGCCAGATATTATGTTGTCGAAAAACTGCAGATCATTTTGAATATTCTTCAAAAGATCTTCACATCTTGGTCGTGAGTCAACATTTTCCGGACAAACCTGGCACAGATTTTTCACATCTGCAAATCTTCAGTATTGATGGTATAAGCAGTTATTTTGTCGATACCTTTGTTGTCTGCAATCATTCGGATACTTAATCCCAAGCCTGAGCTCAAAAGATCACGCATACATTTCACATTTTGCTCATTTCTGTGTGTTGAGGGGCGTCCGGTGTAATTTTCGTCTTCCACAACCACTCGACCTTCCTTGAAGTACCTGTACCACTTCACAACAGTAGCTGTTGACAGGCTTTCGTTTCGAAACTCGTGGCCAACGGCTCCATGGCTAATTCCGTAGCAATTATGTTGCTCGATTATCCGTAGCATTTTTATGTTGGACCGAGGGTTGAATCCAGGAGTCTTCTAAAAACACGTCGGAAACCGAATGCAGGCTCGTAGGCGACTGACGTTTGGCGCATTTCGAAGCTGATCTCCACCTCCACCTCCGCCAAATAGGGCGATTGCACTGCATCAATAAAAATAGGACTCAATACTTTTTATATATGTACATCCTGCAGGAAATGAAAGCTGATGTTTTATGCTTGACTTTGTTAACTTTTTCCAAATTTTTAGCCCGATATGAGCGTAGAGTGCCTAAAAGTGAATAAAGAATTATTTCCAAATTTCGTTTGGTGATAACTTCTGACAGACGCACTAGATCATTACGGAATTTACAAGGCATGTTAATGTCGACGAAATTTTTCATGAATGTGCGGTCAACCCTCTAGCTACAATATTCACGTAAAAAATCCCTGAAATCATCGATCCTCATGAACCTTTTTCGCTTTTCAGAAAAAAGGCGATTGACTTATAGAATTAATGCTGTCAGTTTGAAATTTTCGGAGTTCAGTTTCGCGCGAAAGCGGTAACCCTTCATCAAACTATTTAATTTTTGTTCACGCAATTCACGATTGGATCATCAGATCGATGTAAAATTCACAGCATGTACTGACTTTAAGTACAAGCAGATCTGATTCAAGATAAATGAAAATGTTGGCAACTTTGTAGCTGTGGTGCTATTTTGAAAAATCGCTCAGTATAATAAATGCGTTATGCTTAATTACTGCCAATTTTCCATAACTCCCATCAGATTTTGACAGAATTCAAACAGTAGATCATAAGCCAAGTTTGGTAGGATTTATATTGAAAAATTAGAATAGGGCTGCCAGCTATGATACTTTTCGTACATTTGTTGCCAAAAAATTAAGTTATTTAATTTTCAATTGATATTGATCTTGTAGTGATAATAAACAATAAATGTTTCGATTTCAAAAATTTTGAAATTTTTGCAGATGGTAGCCCTAAAATTATTTTTACTCCAATAATTTTCTATTGACTCAACGTGAAGCAGATTTGGAATATTTGGGTTGATAGTAGCAGGCATTTTTGTTATTTTAGTACCAACCGATGCTGCTATTAAATTTTCATATGATTAACAGTTACAGTGATGATAAGTAACCAGTCTTAACATTTTTCAAGTTTTGGAATATCTGCCGATGGCAAACCCATCTCCGATCTATCATCGGATGAAAATGAAATTAACAGATTGGAACAGATGTGGCAACACTGAGTGTTTTCAATATTCTTAGACTAGATGATCCTGCAATTAAGTTTTCATATGATAAATATTCTGTATTGGAAATATTCACCAAGCGTTTGCTCTCCTGAATTTCAAATCTCTTGCGAGTGGTAATCCTGAAAATATTTCTACCCTTTGGCTTCCGATGCAGTCATTGTATCAAAGTGGTACATCATCTTCGGGTTGGCCGTAATAAGGAGCACTTTTGATAAATGACTTTTGAAAATTAGTCTTTTTTACGGTTCTTATGCCTTGGAGGTTCCTTCTGTTCGATAAATTAACCTAAAAGTATAAAGAAAGTTTATGCGATCTACTGAGTTCACTTCATAATTCTAATTTGAAAAATTTAGCCATGAGTTTTCAATGTGCATTGATAAAATAGAGCATAGTTAAAATATAAAGTTAAGAATAAAAAGAAAATCAGCAAAAAGGTAGTTTTCTTCAGTTTCACATAACATATTCGAATTTAACGGCTCAGCAGCAAACTATGTAATAAAAAAGCTTGAGAATTTTGAACGCGGATTTAACCAAAAATAATTTGGTGAAGAATGTGCACGATCAAATTTTTTTTAACTAAGTGGTTTCGCAAGTCTGCACTGTTAAATTACTTAGTTAAAAAAAAAAAATGCAATCTTTGATCGTCTCGCTATTAAAAATAATTCTGTTGGATAATGCTTTCGGAAGCTTTACCCGCCAAATGATCCATATCCTCGCATCAAATATTCTCGGCTTAAAAAGCTTTGAAGCCGATTACATTGTACATGATTGTGAAGACAAGAAAAGAAAAAAGCTGATAACAATTTAATATTTCTGTGAGAAACTATTATCCTTGGATAAAACTCGTAAGTGACAAAAATGATCGCAACTAACGTAAATAAATAATCAATGATCCATCACTTGGCAAACGGTCACATCAGTCAGGTTTGCACTATAAACTTATGTTTGATGAGAAACAGTTCATACTTTCGAAACCACTTATTTAAAAATATCAATTTTCGATGAGCTCCAAACAATTCTATCCGTAGTTGCACAGTTAGCGCAGACGTTATCCTTAACGAAGCCCCAAAGTAAAAAGTCGAATGGACTCAAATCACAAGATCTGAGCGGTCAATTAATGTCTGTATGCCGCGAAGCTATCCTTTCAGGGCATTTTGCACACAATAAGACAATTATTTCATTACGTGTGTAGCATGTAACGTCGTCCTGCTGAAAATAGACATCATTCACATCCAGATCGACAGCTATCCAAAAAAAACGTCGATCGACAAGGTTCGTTGCGCAATCCATTCACTGAAACCGTCGCACCAGTCTCATTTTCGAACAAAGTACGGACCAATGGTGCCATCAGCCCGAAATCCGCACCAAACGGTCACAAGTGTTGAGTGGAGAGATTTTTCAACAATTATTTTCGGGTGTTCAGATCCCTAAATGCGACAATTTTGTTTCTTGACGTGGCCATCACGATGAAAGTGGGCCTCGTCACATTTCCAACACCCAATCGGAAAACGTATGACCTTGTGGTTTCAATTCTTGCTTCAACAGGACCTTGTAAGCCTTTGGACGAAGATTTTTTCACTATTTTGATGGGTTGTACTAGTGTATATCGTTCTATTTACGCTAACCGTATAGTTTTTATTAATCAAATGTCGAAAAATGACAGCTGCTAATTGAACTTATGAATCATAGCGCGAAATTTAAAATGATGGTTTTTCTGGAAATCCTTGTAAATTTATGGAAAACGACCGCCAAATTATAGTTTCCTAATTTGCTGTTTTCTTAAGATAAAAACCCTCGCTGTTTAAAATACATACTGAATATGCCTGACGTCGCTATGCATATTTCAGAAAATTCGACTTTTTCATCAGTAATGTTATTGGACTTAATTCCTTCAAATAAATGATAAAAACAGAACAAATTTGATGAAAATGAGTATATTCAACCCTGACTCCTTTCCACTTCCGTGTGTATATTCATGAATTTACGTTTTGAAATTAGCATGCATTTTGATTACTCTCTGCCTGCAAAATCATTGATGTTGTCGTAATTTAACTAGGTTAAAAGCGAGCGTTTTTTCGATTGGTAAACATTTACAAATGCTAACAAATTGCATGAAAGAAATAGCAAACATGTCTTTTCAAACATTTCAATATTTCGTACTTAATTTTAATCACAAATTCCAATTAGATTTGAAAATATGTTGAGTGTCTAAAAGTGTTTTTTTTATGAGTTTCGCTTCTTTTTATATGAATTCATAGAAATTTCATCAAATTGCAGAATTTTTTTTCACTATTATGACCAGTCTGAATTCAAATCCCAATTTCGGGATTTTATAATAAAAACAAAACGAAATCCTCTGTTTTTTTTCAATCAATATCTAACCGATATTCTCTTTTTATTCTCTTCTTCTCTTTTCATCTCTCCCAATGCAGATTGAGCAAACTAAATCTTAACTAACGGTAAATGATTGCAAGACTGAAATTTTGTTATAAAAGAATTAATCGGTGTTATTAAAAAAAACAAAATTAAAAAAAAAATTTAATACATATGTGTACACTAGAAAAAAATTTTTGGTCTACACTTACAAAGAATAAATTAAAATTTACAAAAAAAAAAAATATGTCAGTAATACATGCTAGACAAACAAATGAGCTTAGTTAATTTTACGGTTTATTTTCTCGTATTATTGAAAATAATTTTTTTTCAAAATATCAATGGATAATGCTAGATTATTATCATTCAATTCTAAATTGAGTTAAATTAATATATAACTTGACGGATTGAATTTATTTTAATGGATGATTAGACATATTCGATTTGGAGGAATCCGTTTAAAGTCGAAAAACATCAAAATTTAATTAAATAACCAGTCAATGCTAGGTAACTATTAAAATAAATTGAGTGGCGTTTTTTTTAAATATTTGTGAATGCATTGATAAACTTTTTGTAGTTAAATAATCAGTAAAAAATCTATTTAAAGATGAAGTTACAGCTAAAATAAGTTTGAATTTAAATTTTATTGAATAAAAGTTATCAAATTTAATAGAAAAAACTAATAGCATGAGAGCTATCATTAAAGATTTGAAAATTTGTGGCGTTGAAAATTTTATAGAGAGTTTATGTGTTTGTTTGAAAATGAAAATAGCATATCAGATTTCTATTGATTATTATAAAATTTTGCTCTTAAAATTCACCAAATGCTTTAATATTGATTACAAATCTGGAAAGATGAGTTTTCAATTGATTGGAAATGGATTTTTTAAGTTACTCAGCTGTCAAGTGCATTTGATTTCAAATTTATTACATCGCATATCAATTTAATCAATCAGCACTGTAGCGAATCTGCGGAACAAATGAACTTATCGCTATTTTAATTGTTTTTTTCCGTCTATTTATATAAAATTTCTTCGAAAATATAAACAGGCATACACCAGCTAACTTTTTTTATTCTCGATTGGTTTTTTTCGCACTAAACCACCAATTTTATGAATCATTTTAGTCTCCCGTCAAATTTTATGTCTCATGTTTTTCTTCTTTTGATGTATGGAAAAAAATCTCAGTTCCTTGTTCTGTCAATTATTTTTCTTTAAAATACACTGTTTTGCTATTTTTAACCCCGCAAAGACTTTAAAATGTCCTTCCATGATATTACACATGCCGAGACACACACTCAAATTTTTCTGTTCCATATATTTAAAAATGAAAATTTAAAATGTAGATTTTATTTATGATTGCTAGCTAGGTCAAGTAAATCAAAGTTAACTTCCATTTATACCAAATAAATGTTCCAATAAAAAATAATGTTCAGATTGAAAAAAAATATATAATAAAAGGAATTGTAATAAAATAAATCCAGTAAAACTACAAAACTTGTCATCATCAAAAAAATACAAATAAAAAACATGAAACTATCTTATTAATAACAAAATACATTCAAAGAAAAATAAAAAAAAAACTCTTTACAATGTTTTGAAATTGCACAAAAAAATATTTCGAAAAGAGCATATACCTTTACAGAAATATAAATCTCTAAACGTAATTTGATCCTACATTTAAAACAAATGAATAATATTGAAAAAAAGATGGACCAATTGTATACAAACGCCAACCGATAACATTTCTACAATACATTTCGATAGCAAATGATTTTGATTGGTAAACTATAATTCAATTCTCATAGTCGTTTCTTGCGGTTGTAGTTTCTAGAAAGAAGGTATAAAGATTGTTGATTAGTTTGATGATACAAATGCGATCACAGTTTTAAAAGTAGATTTTTCTGATAGTGCTTTGTTTTGTTCTAAAACATCGTAACGACATGAAGCAAAATAATGATTTAAACTAAAACATGGAAAACAATAGTGTTCATGTTTTCCCCAGGGTCTGTTATCTCATATCTTTATTATATATTTGGTTTGGTTTGGACTAAATAAGCCCTGTCTGGCGCCTTCAGGAGTGCTCATGAATATGATATTCCAATGTATGAAACAATTTAAGGCCGTAATCTTTCGTGTCTATAGTCTCGAATTTTCATGACACCACCGCAATTTTCCTACCTACACAACACTCCTTAACAACGTCAAGAGTTTTTGTAAAGCCTTTTTTACGTTGTTCACTCACTTCAAAATCCATCACAAATATATCCTGCACAAGAAAACTCCTTACTGCAAACACGAGATAGCAAACCAAATAAACTAAAAATGTCCTATGGTTAAATACTAGTTGAAAAAAACCATTTTTTACGAGAAAGTAGATACTGTAAATAATTGCGAGAGAAACAAAAAACTATAAAACATGTTAACTAATTCAGCGTACATTAGTTCAAATATTTTTCATTTTTACCAAGCTTCAATAGAATTGAAGGCACTCTGTATGTATATTTGTGTATATTTTTCTGTGTAAAAATAAATTTTCTTCTGATGGTGAAAAGATGTTGAAAATGGAAATAAAACGCGAAAAAATACAAAGATTGTATTTCAAGATGAAATCTGATGGTAGTTTTACTAATTGTTTTCAATGTATTAACTAGAGAAGTATTGCCGATACGCATAGTGATATTTTGCATTTTCACAGTTAGTTAAACTTATTAACAGTTGGACTGAAACTGATATGTTGCCTTATTTAAAAAAAAAACTGCTGTTAAATCTGCAGGACTTATTTCAAAACATAAATAAATATCACCCGGTCACATGATAAAAAACTGAATTAAAAAATATTTTCACTGAACGTGTACCTGTTGATGATTAGGCGGGTTGTAGGGCGTTCAACCGAACCAAAGTATGGTCAGCGAGGTAAAAAAAATTTGTTTGTTCCTGGAGTAGAGTGCCCTAGAAATTACCGTAAAGGTCCCTAGTTCGCATCAACAGAGCACCTTTTAGCTCATGTCCGACGGATGCTGGTATCCCGCTTTGTGAGCTCTACACGGCTGGGGTGGTTCGTGAAACAATGGGGTGAATTTGCTACGAGAAAAATGTAGTTCTGTAACTGCAATATAACAAAATTGCAGGTCAAAAGGATTAGAGCTTTCAGGTATGGGCTGGCAAGACTGAACCAGCCGAGATGCGACGAAGCGGGCTTCTGAAAAAGAGGAGTTTACAATACAAAAAAAAAAACAAATACACCAGATGGCGAAAAGGTCTTTGCCCTCCGGTGGATTCGAGCTGAGGCAGACAGCCTCAGGACTCAAATAGTATGGTGACATACGCCGCCCTTTGACTTCGGCCTGGTAAAAAAACGAAAGTCCCTCCCTATGCATAGTGGTCAGCCAGGTCCAACGAAACGTGAAACAAACTGAAAGGTTCTTACGGGCCTAAAAATAGGCTAGGATTTTCAATTCTGCAATTCATGTTTTTATTTTTAATTTTCTTTCCTCAAATAGACTTTAACTATCAAATCAATCAATGAGAGAGAATCGGTATCAATCTTAATGCAGAAATGTTCACAATTATACTGCACTTCACACACCGATAAAATAAAAAAAAAATATCACACAACTAATCCAATCACTATTTCTTTAAAAAAAACCAAGGTTCGTTAGAGAAGGGTTTAAGCCTCAAATTTCGACCAACGTCCTCTTGCTGGCGTAAATCGCGTTTCTTGTCCTCTTTCTCGTTCCTCTAAATTTACCTTCCAGATGAGCTTGCTATCCGGAATAATGCCTTAGCAACGCCTTACTCAATCTCGCGCCGCACTACCTGATTGGATCTATTTCGGAAATCTTGTATTTCCTCGTGAAAATATATAATATCGGAATTGATGCCCAGACCCACTCATTAACGATCCCCAGAGCATATACGATGAGCTGAGCTAGGATATACGGGAGCCTACCTGAGAATATGATCGCGATGTCATCGGCATAAGCCACAATCTTGAATCCATTGCTCTCCAACCTGTTTCAAATTTATTTGCCACCAGAGGGAGGATATAAAACTCCCTCTTGAGGCGTGCCTTTGTGAACCTTCTTTGTCATTTGTGCACCCGCCGATTCCACTGAAAAGCCATTGCTAGAGCATGTAGTTTATCTAGCTGCATATAACAGGCTGAACTTTCCATAATGGCTACTGCATGCACATTTTTGAAGGCGCTCTCGATGTCGAAAAGGCCCCCAACGCTTGCTCCTTGCAATATTTTAAAAGTTATATAAACAGTCCGAGAAGTGAGTATCCGCGAGGAACTTCAGCGAATCCGAGCTACTGCTTGTCCATTCGCCATCTGGTTTTCTTACTGTGCTTGGCATGACAGGGTTTCTAGCAAGTATTTTCCCTAGTCTAGCCGTTTTCGAAAAGGCCTTAATTCTGCCGCACAGCTTCTGCTAGGAGTTTCATCTGGCTTTCCGAATCTCTGGTTTATTGAGTCTCAGAATGTCGTTCCAGCTTTGCTGGCAATCAGCTACTTTGGCTAGTTAAAACAGTTCCCGTACTTGTTTTCTGCGACAACCTAGATCACTGTTCCACCAGGGTGGCTTAGGATTACGTTTAGGATAGACTCTGGATCAGGGGCATCCAAAGGCTTTAATGTGTTTTTCCCGTGAGAGTATTTACCGCTCCCTCCAGGTCTGCTACAGAGTCAATCCCACTAACTAGATACTACTAGTACTTCTACAACCCACCAACAACTACCCGTTTGAATTTTTCCCATGATATCTTGGTTGGCCTCAACGACAGAGCACAGCTTACACAGATTATATGATACAAATTGGTTAGTGAACCCAATAAGAGTTTACTAAATATAGTTTTTACTGCAGTATCACTAATATTTTCAGCCTCACTAAAAGCGTCATATCCCTTGTGAACTAGTATCAGATTGTATGGTTTTTCAATAGGGACCTGAATAATTACTCTGTCAAAAGTGTTTTTGAATATAGGGTAATTCCATAGAAAATCGACCAATTTTCAAATAATTTTTGAACTCACCCCCTTTGAATTTGGAAATATTTTGTTATCCAGAAGGGCTGGTGAGCTTATTATCGAAAATGAAATATTTTTGGAAAATATGGCCTCTTGAAGTTTTTGAAAAACGTCGGTTCGTGTTGCATTCAAAAAATTGTATGAAATATTCTACTTTACGTAGAGCCTTCAAATAAAGCTTGTTGGAAAGGGTAAGGTGTAGGTATCCTAGAAAAAATAGTTTGAGAAACATCCTCGCCAAAAAGGATAAAAAAGATCATTACAGTGTCCTTTATCCTTGAATATTTCAAAATGCACATCTTCGATTTTCTTAATATTTCTATATATTGCAACCAGTTATATAAACTACAAATGCGCAAAATTTCAAAGTGGAGCTCGTAAAAGTACAGCCATAAGAAATTTTTAAAGGAGTGGAATACTATAACCACTAAAGTAAATTTATAGAAAATGGTACCGAAACAAGATAAAACTTACAAAATATGGTACGAAAGAATTTTATGTTTTAAAAATATATTTAAAAACTGTTTTGCAATGTTATTTAGAGCCTTCAGAAGATTCTAATCTAGTTTCTAACGTGGAACGATCTGTATGAGGCCATTGCTTATAACTAATACCACTGACGCAATTTGCATCAAATTTTTTTTCACATGTATCATACTTAGAATAACGGCTGATTCAGGGCAATCTTGACAGCTAACAAAATACCAATCTGTTTGTAGAGGAGAGCATATCATCAGAGATAAAAAGTCTTCATAATTAGCCAAGTTTATATCGGAACCCTTTGTTAGCAAGTTTATTTTTGGTCCTTTAATCATTAATTTAACGTTTTGATGTATAATGCATACACAGACAGAATGTGTCCCCGATGTTCCCGCTAAATTGAAGTATTTAGGCAGCCTGATGTTTGCATTGCTGCAATAGAATGATTTTATGAGACCAGCGACATGTGGATCTATACTTCTTCGCATTTTCGGGGAAGTATAACCTCGTCTAATTTTTTTTAAACATATATGGTGTTGCGTCAGGAAATTCGGACACTACTTTGACACGTGATCAATTCGTCGGCAAAAGTGACAAAAGTAAACACTTTGTTTCCTTTTCTCTAGCTTTTCAATATTCTTCTTTGATATTATTTACTATAGATAGTTCATTATTTGTTTTTATCCTTCTGTGGGTAGTTCCTGTTTTATTTTAAATAAAGTTTTGTACAGAACGCTAGTAAAGTTTTTTAACTTTCTTCTTAGAATGTCCATTTTACAAATTTTTTTTGTCTATATGAACCCACGACTTTCTTTACTTCCTTACTACTACTACTTCCCTACTTACTACTTCCGATCTATACCCTGAAAGCAACTTCTTAGAATCAATTTAAACTACAAGCATTGCAATCAACCCTAATTTTAAGCTGTAAAAATATGCAAAATAGACCAACAAAAGAAGTAATTAAAAATATATGTACAGCATAATATGTGCGAGAAACTCTAGATGTAGGTAAAACCCAAAATAATCCTAGTTGTTCATGCCGCTAGTGAATGAAAAGGAATCTGCTTTCTTTATTTTTGTTTTATGATTGCTTACAAATGAATTTCCTCAATTATTACAAACAATTTATATTCTACTGTTAGGTCTGTTAGTTACAGGAAAAATCGAAGTACTATTCCTTTTAAAAAATAAAAATCATAGAAATAATTACTCACAACTGAGGAATACAAGACCTTAATTTTGCGAAAAAAAACGCAGAGCCACCATCAAGCTATTTCATATCAAACGTATATTGTAAGTTTCACCTTGACTTTGGCGGTTATAGTATTTCGTACCTTTAAAAATTTCTCATAAATGTAGTTTTACGAGATCACATCTGTAGCTTACATAACTGTTTATAATATATAAAAAAATTAAGAAAATCGAAGATGTGCATTTTGAAATATTCAAGGATAAAGGACACTGTAATGATCCTTTGTACCCTTTTTGGCAAGGCTGTTTCTTGCACTATTTTTTTTTAGGATACTTACACCTTATCCTTTCCAACAAGCCATATTTGAAAGCTCTACGTAAAGTAGAATATTTCATAAAATTTTTTGAATGCAACACGAACCGACGTTTCTCAAAAACTTCAAGAGGCCATATTACCGCAAATATTAGGTAGGTGAATCTCAATTTCATATCTGGCGAAGTAGTTGTAGAGAATTAGGCCTTTCTCCGGTGGAAGACCACTTCTAGCTCCCGTTACCCGTCTCAGATAGTTTTGTGTACCTTCGGAAATAATAATTACAGCAAAGAGATCAAGACATCAAATAATAATTCATGAAGTAAACCTTTTTTTCCTATCTCAGGAGTTCCGCCAGGATCCATTCTTGTCCCTTTATTGTTCTTTTTGTTTATTAACGATCTTCCTTTCCTCTTTAACTCACCCTGCGTTTTGTAAGCTGATGATTTTGAAATTTTCAGAGTGATTGAATTCACTAGTGACTGTTCCATATTGCAGAAGGAATTGGATGCTTTGTATAACTGGTGCGCTGCGGATTCCCTTACTTTGAATGTTGAAAAGTGTCATCAAAAGTCATTCACCTTCACCTTTTTATGTCTGTTTTTATTCATTCGACCATGGTTGGCTTGAATATTCTTGCTAAATTTGGTTTCCACATTATGGATATTCGGTCGATGCGGTTGAATCCGTGCAACGCCGATTCACATGCTCTTTTTTCTATAAGTTCAGTATTCCGTATTGTGATTACAGTATGTGCCTATCCATCCTTCAAATTCCTTCTCTTATGTCTGTGATACTTTTTTGTATTACAATTCCTATCTGAATTTATTAATATTCTTAGTTTTCATGTTATTGTTTTTTTTATCTATACATATATTTTATCTTTTATGGTTGTATAATCTATAATTGGATTTGCTCTGTGGGTTTCGACAGTAAATAAATAAATAAATACAAAGTAGCGAATGGGGAGTAAAGGAATACCTAAGGTGAAATCTACACTATGGTGTTACTGGAATTCGGTCGCTGATACGTATCGTCATAAGCCAACTCCAACCCTCTTCAAGCAGCATTAAGTACTAAAAGGCCTCGCTTATGTGTTCTTAGAGATTACTGCAAGCTAATCAACAATAAACACCCCAAAATATTCAGCGGTCTAGCTCTTCGTACAGTGCGTCGTCAGGAAAATATTTAAAGCACTTATAAAATGCTATTATATTTTGGGCTTCAATAAATCCTATTAATATATAATGTCAACATTTTACAACGATAATCACAAAATCTGGCACTATCATCAAAAAAAAGTCGTTATGATAATACTTTGCTCCTGTGACATAACTCTTTGATATCTCAATTCTTCGCAATTCCAAATAAGCTAGCTTTCAAAATTCCCACATAATATACACATATTGCCGTTCATATTGATCCTCCCCGAAACGCGTGGCATTAATCTAAAAAGATTTTAAACTTGAAGGTCATATGTATTGATTTCGGTAACACATCTAATCCAATTTTTGCGTTTTACGAAGCTGCTAAGTCCTTTACTGCTCTATGTAGCATAAACGCTCTGTCTGCATTTTAGTAATGGGTGAGTTATTTGAAGATTTGTGTTTTTCTAAGTGCTGCAGATAGATGGAAGGGACTAACATACTTGCACAAAAGATTGGTTTTTAATATTTTGTGGAATGATGTTCTTGATTATGAACATTTCAAACCCGGTGTGAAGATAAGGGGTTTGTGTTAGGTAGGGCAGTGGAAACTTTCAGTCATCATTTGAGAAAGGAGAATGAGTCTTCGAAATTTACACGTTTCATATGATGGATAAGCTTTTTTGAAATTAGATACCCTTTTCATTCATCTTCTGCCGTGGTTGACTCCGTACCGAATGTAATCCTTCTTGCCTCTTCATCTTCTTCGATGTTTTACCTACATCGTTGATGGCATGAAATCAATCGAATGAGATATGGTTTCATCGATGCTTTGGCACACACATGAGAAAAAGCTGGAGATCGAGTGAAGCTGGGACTTTGACTCTGTGTAAACGAGAGTCAGATTTCAAATTAGTCCTGAAAAGAGATTATTGGGATTATTACGCTCGTAACAACCAAGATATGTCTGTTCATTCAATATCCAAGTTGCAAACGTGAACATAAATCACACCCATAGAGTGAAGAGCGAGACAAATTTGAAACGAATAAAACGAAGGCAGAGTAAAGGGATTTGTAGTGTTCTGTGGTTACGAAAGAGTAAAAACACTTGTTGACGCTCTGCAGTTAGAATTCGATTGTATAAGTCATTCTTGTGGACTTTGAGTGCTTCTTTGATGTTTGATGTGTCAAGTAATTGAAATCTGAAATGTAATTAAGGTAATACGATGGCATTTGTCGCTACCTTTGTTAGATATCATTCATATCGATTAAGCTGATAGTTTTATGTTGAAAATTCTTAATTAAAGTTCGATTGAATCACGTACAAATAGAAAAAATAGAGAACACACTGTTTGCTAACACTCGTTGCTCGTAGATTAAAAAGTTTCTCGGTTTCGACAAAAATATTTTGAAAAAAAGTTGGTTGAGCTACCGCTCCAGATATGTAAAAAAATAACTTCTCTTCATCATCAACAACGATCCAAAAACCAGTTGTCCTGTCTTGGCCAGCCGCAGAAGTGAATTCCAAATGTCTCGGTTTTTCGCCGCCGTTATCCACTTCAATATCGCTTGCATTTCTTTGGCGTCCTGGAGCACGCCAACGCTGTTCGAAAGACTGGGCCTACCTTGGGGTCTCTTTCCGATGATCGTGCTTCCATAGACTTTTCAATCTGGATCTTCTTTGCTCATGAGAGCTATGTGTCCAGTCCATTACAGTTTATTGAACCTAACTTTGTCAATAACCTCACGGTCATATGTTTTTTGTAATTGTACAGACGCCGGAAACGTCCGGCCGAATATTAATCGTAGAATCCTCCTCTCGCACGCAGATAATAGCTTGTATTTTTTCTTGCCAAGAACTAAGGTTTCCGAAAAAAATACATGAAGACTGGCAAGATTTTGGTCTTGTACAGCCGGAGCATAGACTTCTCGGAGATAATTGAGTAGAATAGCTTTCATAGACTGATTGTAGTTTTATTGGCTCCCAATGGCCGTGCAAGATTTTTTTACTCTAGATAAGTAAACTTTTTAACTTCTTCGAATCTGTGTTCACCTGACTTTGTCGGATGTGTACTTTCCGTTGTCTTGATTTTGGCTGAGGTAATTTTGCTCGGTTTGATGGTTTTCGGTGATGATGATGATGGTTTTACTTTTGCTTCATTTATGAACAGCCCTAAGTTCTTCGGCGCCAATACGCGTTTCTTGAAGTATTCTTTTACAGCTCGTTTCATCCATCCAGAAAAGTGGAAGCCCTTAAGCTCACCTCGGCATTTCGGCTCAATTTTTCAATTGACAGGTTCAAAACAACGCAGGAAAAGGCAATACCTTGTCCTAAATCACTGTTGACTGTACATGATAAGGATCCAGCTATCCTAACCTAGCTTTGCACGTTCGTCATGATCAATCGTGTTAATTTTATAAGCTTGGCTAGGATATCGAAGCGTCAGGTCGCATTTTCTAAGTTTTTCCATTAACTGTGCCAAATAGAAAATCTTATCCATTGCTGATTTGCCTGGAGTGAAGACCCGCTTGTATGGGCCAATTAATTCTTGAGCAAATGGGGCAATACGGCCTAGCAGAATAGCGGAAAACACTTTATAGACGGTACTCAGGAACGCAATATCCGTACACTTGCTGCACTCCTTGGTGTCTTCCTTCTTCGGTACGGGAGAGATCAGTCCGTGGTGCCAATCGTCAGGTATAGTTTCACTACCCCGTAATATACTATACTCACATAGAAGCACATACTATACTCATAAATTGAAGAATAACGAACGAGTAAATCTACTTTGTACAAATTCAGCCATCAGTGATATGTTACTTTTCACACGGACGGTGGTTTCGATGGCTGATGGCTGAAGCTCTCGTCCGTCATTAGCTAACTGATTGCTTTGTTCATTGTTTAGTGGTTTGTTCATTCGATGTCATTACCAACTTCCTCAGTGCGAACTGATTCTTTATAAAACCTTACATTATCCCATCAAACATATCTGAAACTTTTTATTAATCACTTCTACCTATATTATAACACTTTCAGTTTCATAAGTATAATTTTTGCTATTTCTGTATACTTACCTCCACTTAAGATTCCCTGTCATATTCAACATTAATTGGATTTTAGTTTTAAACAACGTTTGTTACATGGAGTGTATTATAATAAATATAAGCCGCCTGCTTGCAAGAATCGTTTTGCAATCGCATAATCAACGTGTAGTGTCCAGTTCTTTGCTAGGTTGAAACTTTAGATCTCTGGCGAACGCGGTGACATACAGAGCAAGTCACAGAGCTGTGAATATTCTATAAAACTGACTGAAATTATTTTTTCGTTGCTAAATGGTAGGTTTTAGTGGTTTTTTGAAATATGATAACTGTGAAAAAAATAATGTTTGCTCGGAATATTGTAAAGAAAGTGATTAAGCTATTTATTTCGCCAACAATTCATGTGAAATTGTCATTGCAGTATCGTTTAATAAGTGCACATACACAAAGTTCATGATAAAATTTTGCAAAAACTAGCTAGGATAAGAAATCTTGCATTTTCTTCCTCTAATATTCAAATCTATTTTATTTCTTCCGAAAATATATCGATGAAAGTTTGCGTGATTCTAGAAAGTAAAATAATTGAACTACGCGAGTTTCGTTATTTTCGTAATTTAAAAATGTTAATCTATTATCATGTAGGTATCTATCTATTGTATACCATAGAGTTTATTACACATGCTGGTAAAGTCATCTCAGTGCTATCTTCTTATAGTGACTTCTCAAAGTATTTCTCGAAATCTATCCAAAGACACACTAAAAATAGCATCTTTATTTCTCTGTATCGAGTTAAAAATATCTAAGCGTTCAAAGAATATAACTGGAAAATTCAATTTTCTATTCTTGTTAGTCGTCGAATGAAACCTAACCGTGGGTCAATAACGTCAGCAAATCACCGTTGCATAATTTAATCGAATACATGTTTATCACCTTTGCCCCTTTGAGTAAGCATACATATTTTCACTGTAATAATTCTATAAATAACTTAAATGGTTGGCATATTGAACTGAACCTTCCAATAGTTGGAAAAACACTACCTCATCGACCTTATTTGCTGATAATATTAACTACTTTCGCGTAATTGTCTCATTATTTTCTCATTGCGACACGACTGTTTTTGCATTGTTGTCATTGTTGTCAGCGAATAGTTAGTTATACACGTTGTTTATTCGACTCATCATATAAGCTATGGCTCATCTGCAAAATCTTTGCAGTTTCGCTATCCTGAAAACAATCTTAGAAAACGTAAGATTCGATGTGAATTGATGGTGCTTATGGTTCTGCAGCAATACCAATTGTGCGTTTCGCAGTGTGCTAACGTAATTTAATACGCTTATTATGTGTTTCTTGTGTTAATCATAAATTAGTTTTTAGTGTTTTTTGTTATTGTGTTTGTTTATTTTCTGTGCTTTTGTTCCACGATTTTGTTTTAGATTCTAGTTAAATCGAACAGAAATAAGCGAGAACACTGTCATTCAAATGTCGGAGTAAACTGCTCGGAAAGGAGTTGTGTCATTTGACGCTCATCAATTAAAACCAAGTCCTAAATAATTTGAAAATCACAAATGAAAACGTAATTGTACCGATATTTGCTTCATCATTCATCATGTATCCGTTACGCACAAAACAGTTCAACAAAATCATCCAACGCCATACACACGCAGCCATTTGAACGCATTTTTCGTTATTAATTACATGTGTAAAATTGATTTACTAACAAATCGTTCTCTATTTTTATCTCTGACTCGCTATCGATTCGCTAACAAAATTCATCCAAATGTGCGTTAACCATCCATCAGAAGGAAATTAAGAGAACAGGACCTGTTCAACAGCATCAAATTAAAATAAATTCTTCTTCTACGCAGACAGCACCAATGAATAATTCCGATATGGATTCGGATTCGGGTATCAGTACGATACCAAGAACAGCAACGAATTTGAAAAAAGCCTCAGGTCTCCTAAGCGCTCAGGATACTGGATCTCAACTAAGACGTGAGGTCAAAATTGTGAAGCCGGCGATTCCAAAACATCTTGAATCTGACTTGAATGATGATGCCTTCGTCGATGATGACGAAGATGAGAGCGAACAAGAATTGAAATCTTTGGGTCGGCGAAAGCCGTTTATCCGTGCCGACACGTTCGATATCTACGAAAAGGCTAAGCTCAAGAAAAAACTTTCGGTGGATCGAGGAAAAGTTGATTCTGACGAAGACACCAAAATGAAATACTTGATTCCTAGCAGCTCAGATCGAAGTTCCCCAGAATCCAATCATCGCAAGTCTGTGAGCTTTGACTTGAGTGGAGACGAGAAATCAAAATCGGACTTTGAACAGTCTTTTTCGCCTGAAGCAATTGGCAGGCACTTCTACTATGATTCCGAGCAGGAGTACAACTCATCTCTAGACTCTCGCAAAGGTCGAGATCGTGGTCTGAAAGGAATCTTGAGGTCAACAAGCCCATCCACAACTTCGGAAAAACCAAAATTCATGGTCGCAAATAGAATCAGTGAGTCGGAATATGAGAACTATTCTGTTCCGGATCCAACAGAGCCCAAAATTAATTCGGATGACGAGATCGAGCGTGAAAATCCGTTTCGTGAGGCATTTATGAACCAGCAAAATTGCGATTTGGACGAAGAAATCAAGAAACTTTCTGTAACTAGAAACCCAGATAAGGCTCGCGAGAACTTTATCATGGGTAAACAGATTCCGGTCCATGCTCTCTCAAAGTCTAACGAGGATTTGTACAATCCTATGAAAATACCGATTCGAAAACCAATTCATCTATCAACAGGCAATTTAATAGATGCAGCAAAACGAAAACCACCACCACCGATTCCACCCAAGCCAAAAGTGAAACAAGCTAATGTGATGCGAAACACCGCCTTGACTCAGCTTCAGAACGACCTAGAACACGGCGACTTTATTCAATATGAACACAACGTTGAGACCAACACCATTCGCGAAGTACCAGTTAGTCGACCTACATCAACTTTCAGCCCGGACAACCCCCTACCACCGGTCCCCAGCAAAAT
Organism: Nemotelus pantherinus; assembly: GCA_963978885.1. Taxonomy (NCBI): domain Eukaryota; kingdom Metazoa; phylum Arthropoda; class Insecta; order Diptera; family Stratiomyidae; genus Nemotelus; species Nemotelus pantherinus. The sequence continues at coordinate 36,117,658 of OZ022265.1, read as the reverse complement.
CACATCAAGACTACTGAATGCCAGACCGGCCGAAAGCCCTCCACCACCGCCAGTGAATTTAGCAACATTACCTAGTATGGATGAAATTACTAAAACTGAAAACGATGAAATAATTGTTCAAATAGTTCCAGCTAAATTCCATACCCTGCCGACAGCGAAACGTGCTGAATACGTTAACGAAAACTCTCCGGATAATATACTTGTATCGGAAGATGTTCATCGAAACGTTCTTTTACAAGAGAACGAAATTCGAAATATAATTAAAGAAACATCAGAGAACCCGGTAAATACATCAACTTTAGGTTCACCAACTGATATAGAGTCAACGAATAATCGTGTTATCACAACTGCTCCTATTTCCATGCAATCCAACCAACAGCAGGCCAAAGGATCATCTGCACAGCAACAAGCCTCTGCCTCAACAGCTAATGTATCAATACTTTCACCAACACAAATATTCCCGCCACCACAAATTCTCCCTGTACAGTACACACACCTTCCAATGCCACAACAGCCTGGTGGTTATTACCAAATTACGCAGCAACAATCACTTCCACCGCCGCCGCCAACAAACTTTGTCCAACTTGGCTATTCGACACTTGGTTATACGATACCAGGTCATCCTTTAGCTACTTTCATGGTGAGTGATACAAATTCAACAGCAATGTCACAACCATACCTCATTCACCAGCAACAACAATATCAAAACCAATTTATGCAACCATCACTTAATTCAACCACTGTCACTACCAACTCTTTTCTACCACCACCGCCGCCAGCACTTAGTGCACCGGTTATGAGCACCATAACACAAAATCAACAGCAAAGTCTCGTCTGGGATAATGACAATACAATCGTAACGGAATCAATAACAATTTCGAAAACTGAAATTGTTGATGATAATTCCAATGTGTATGAGTCATCGTTTGATGATCAATTCAATTCAAACACTGATAATACTTCTATATCGAGTGCATCACCACCACCTGTTCTTTCACCAATCCGCGTCAAATCACCAACGATTCTCAATTCACCAACAATTGAACAGAAACCGACCATGGTGACATTCGGCAAAGAAACGAATGTGTGACGTGTTCATGACGAAATGTCCACTATTTAACCTAACGAAACGTATTGCAGAGCTCGTGTGTTGGTGAACCTTGAAAAATGCTTGTTTATGCACCATGGAGGATTGTTTTTATTATTTACAGGGTTGTATGCATGTTTACATACAATTTGATTGGTGAATAATCTGCACCATGCTTTTCTGCATCACTGGTTTTTATGCAAAAAATATTTTCTTCAATTTTTATGTTTATGATTCTTCTTTATTTTTCTGTAGGACAAATGATGCTATAATAATTTTGCTGTAGTTTAACGCACTCTAGTGAGCCTTGCGAGAAAAGCGTAATTGACTAGATTCTTAAGAGATACGAGTATGCAACGGAATGTTTAGTTTTCTTTTGTTTTTAACGTTGAAGTATAACTGTCATTGTTTCCACCTTAATGATTCACAAATTTAAAAAAAATTATGTTGTCATAGAATATAAAGATATAACTATTTACAAGCACTATGTACACTTGTTTACATACATTAAAAAATACTTATAAAGTTATTGCGATCATACAAGTAGACCAATAACAAATTCCTAATACATATTTTTCTATATTTTCTCTTATAAGCCAAAGGACACTCGATTTAAAACACATTAATATACTATCTTGTACTAAATTAAAATAGAGTTAACAGAAAACTGTCATGATTTTTGTTTTGTCTTTGATCGTAAACATTGCGCAGATTTTAAACAAACCAAATTGATGGTGAAAGCTGAATGATGTTATATGGCACCTGTGGATTGTTTGGTTAAACATAGTTACTATAAATCCTACCCGTTTAGCTGACCTGATCAAATGAAACGGACGAAGGAGTTCTTTAAAAAATGGTTGAATGCTGAAAATGATCCAATAAATTTCATAGATTGTCAATGAATCTTTGTAAATAAATCAGATTTTCATCTCTTTGAGATGAAACAGAATTTTTGTTTCAATTTCTTTGATAGACTCTGCCACTGTTGAATTCGGGAAGGTTTTTTTTTAAATACTAGTCGCGTTATTTTGCACCTCTTCCGCGCTCAGATTACAATAGTAAGTGTTGAAGACAACAATAACTCCAACCCAGTTGTTGTTTTTTTCAATGCTACTTTTCTAATTTGTTCTGGATAGAGGCGCAAAATAGCCTGAATACTATAGTACTTAAACTTTAAAGTCGACTGTATAATTGAGTAGCTCAGTACAATGAGGAATAAACTTTTGTTGTTTCAATAGCTTGCGGAAGCTCAATGGCCTGCGAAAGGTTCCATTTTTATTATTTTCAAATTTTGATTATTTTTCTTTCAACGACCTATTTTTTCCCTGGCTCCTGTTTTTAAAACTTGTGGATGGTTGCACGGTGACCAAGTCCAAGCTAAAATTAGGGTATGCTGCGGGTCATGATCTTGGTGGAAATTGTAGCCGTGAAAAATTGTCTTTAAGGACGTTTTAAATACCCGTTCGCAAGACCGACATACAAGCCAAACCGTTCGGAATCCGCCACCGTGTTTTCGGGTCTTCTTGGCATTTTTGTTTTGAAATTCACCTCCTAGCATCCGCTATACAAGTTACGTTCCAAAAAAAAGTTCTTAAAAATAGTCCTGCCGCGACACATTTTTGAAAGCGATGTATCCAGGCTTAGCAAGCCTTCTCCGGGATGTGGCTTAGAGCCAATGTAACATGAGCCTGGACGTTTTCAATTTTGACCCAGTGTTTCTCCTTCAGGATTTCTTTTAAGCGAGGAAACAAAAAAAGTCTGGGGAAGCCAAATGAAAACTGTAGGGAGACTAAGGAACCAATGGTGTGTGAATAACGCCAAGCAGTCGTTGGCAATGAAGATGCTCTAGCTTGACGGGTTTAAAGTTTACACGCGCCCATGATAACCCTTCGGCAGCGCCCGACCCTTATTTTCATTTCTTTGAGTACTGTCACACAGCATCCACAATAGTCACGGTAGGTACGAAGTCGTAGTAAAAAATGCTTCTAACGTCAAAGAAGACAATGGGCCTAGTTTTGAGCTTGCACTCGCTCATGTGTACCTTTTTCTTTTTCTGGTGAATGGTTCTATACTAGTTTTCTGAGGATTAATGGACAAACCCTCTTCCTCGCACCATTGCATTGTTTCATTTAAGACAAGGTATCCATGTGTGAGCCTCTTATTTATACCATGATGTCGTCCGCATACATGAGTTGAGTCCTTACTATTGAGGGTAACGAGAAGGTCATCAACTAGTAGGGACCATAGCAGGGGGATAATACTCTTCCATGTCTGGCTTTTGCAACCCTCATTTTTCCTACTTAATAGCCCTCATTATAGGAATTACTATAATCATACTGCATACTCATAAAAAAAGGCATGCTTAGAATTTGACATTTCGATGTGGGTGCGAATACACGATGATCCAAACAAAATTTTCAAATCTAAAACACTCTTTTTTTTAGAAAAACTTCTGTATTTTTATTGAAAATGTATAAGAATCGAAAAAAAATTAAACAAAAAGTGGTGAAAAAAATCACCAACAAGTAATAAATACCAGTTTTTGAAAATACTTAAAGTAAATTTTCAAATCACTTAGCTCGCCGTTTCCCATAACTTGTCGAAGCATCACAATTGGATATGTTCCAAAATTGCAAAAAATATCCATCCAAATGTCCGTTGTTTTCATTTCATCAACTGTTTCAAAATACGCCACATTCAACGAGGTTTCTGTGCATTCAAGCAGATTTAACGATGCTATCTATGGTTTCTGTGATCCTTCACGGTGGTATCTGTTGTATGTTTCATATCTTCTCCGAATTTCCTCTTTAACTTGAAGCAAAACAAAGTATTCCGCCATAACCCATTTCAAAATTTGAGGCTTGGAATTTTTAGAGCACCATTTTCATAATTGAAATTCTTACAAATGTGAAATGATTTGTTTTACACTTCACTTTGCTGTTGGTTTAATTCTTGTTGCACTGGTGATCATAAATGTTTAATATCTCTACACTGAAGAAAAAATCCACATAGCGTGTGCTCCCATGCAATATAGCGCGGTGGCTATACACGATGTACAAAGTATGCTGAACTATAAAATATAGCTGAGCTATAAAATATAATTGGAAAAATTTACAAAGCGCATACTCTTATGTAACAGCGTAGCAATTGAGGTCGCAAATGTTGTATGAAGAATAGCCTGAACTGTAAAATATTACTTGCGATAGTGCGATTCCAATGCACATAGTGTAAACTCTTATGCACATAGTTCCATTCCTATGACTCTATTCTAATCGGTTACATTACCTCAGGATTGTAGCAGGTTCCGTAGCCTAATGCGCAGATTACTGGCTTTATAGCCGTCGGATTCCTGGTTCAAGTCTGATCCGGGCAGATGTACTTCTGATCAGGACCTGCAATATATAGCGTTGAATGCTATAAAACATAGCTTCGCAAGCTATAGCACATATTTCAATGAATATAGCGCATGCTCATAAATTTTCTACAAGCCATTATGGTACTATGTCCTATAGTTTATCACAATTCCAAAATCACTTGTGTATAAAAAACTGCGTTCCAAAGTCAACAGAATTTTTTAAAAATAAGAACAGCACTTTTTTGTCGAAATGATTAATTTTATTGAAAATAGTCCTCTTCAGATTCAATACTGTGATTTGTTTGATCTAAAAAATTTGTGATCGGGATGTTCTTCAGCACGTCGATGCAAACCTTTTAGGTGACTTTTGCATCCACAAATCACATTCTTTTCACCGACAAATGCATTTTTTTTCAAAATAAAAGAGTCACACGGCTCAAATAGCTAACATGCGATTTTAGTTATCGGTCAAAAAACGCCAACTTCCTTCAAAACGCCAAGATAGACAATTGCATTAGTGGTTTGGCCCGGTGGAGTGGTATATTTGTAAACAATGCCCAATGCCGTAAAAGCAAATCAACACTGTCTTCATTTTGACTTCTTCAAACGAGATTTTTTTAGGCTTTGGCTCATCTAGCACCTTCCAGTTGGCACTCTAGTTTCTAGATGATATTGAAAACACCACGTTTCATCTCCAATCACAATGTTGTAAAGAAAGTTTTTGTCCGTTTTGGCCTCCTTGATGATTTCCTTCGGATCCTGAAAGTATGAGCAATTTTTAGTTAGCCCATTAGTGGAGAACAAATCCAAAATGTTTGATGAAAATGCAATAAATTGACGTTTTGGAAGTGGCCGATTCAAATTCCATTGTTGCAATAAAGGTAGAGATGGGCAAAATGGCTCACGGCTCATGGCTCACCACTGATCGTTCTTTTTTACAGTATTGCGCCGTACTCTCAGCACACTGTTCGCTGCACATTTCATAAAGTTCATTCAAACGAAAGCTTTCGCTCACAGACTATGCTGTGCTTTTTTTCAGGCGCTGCACTGTAAAAAAGAACGATCAGTGGTGAGCCATGAGCAATTTTACCCATCTCTAAATAAAGGCTATGGCTGGTCGTTGATTAATTCACGTACAGTTTTAATAGGATCTGCGGTGATCACAGATTTCAGTCAGCCAACATGTTGGTCATCATGTATGTACTCACGATCGTTTTTAAACTCTACTGCGGTATGATAACCATCATCATAAATTTGGTAGAAGTTTTAACTAGTTTGAAACTACACTTAACATTGGGTCTAGGTTCGATGTTCATTTTTGTACCAATTGCTATTAGATATCCTTTTCTTTAAAGATAGCCCAGTCATTTTCAATAAAAAAAAGTCCCAATCTGCGAGAAAATCCGAGTGAAGGGTTGTCAATGGAGTTATGTTTATTGTGGTATCAGAAACAGTATGTGAAAATTTCATTACGAAATCGTGTGTGCAAAAAAGCTATCTAGGCTAGCTATCTAACACTACAATAAAAACACTTTCGTTGAGAAACCTTTGCTTAGATTTTTTTCGCAGAGAAAGTCTAAAAATGTTTTTTGTATTTTCACAGTTTACATAAATAGCCCTGTGTACTTAAACTCTCCCACTACTTATAATGTCTTGCTCATGTGCTTTCCCTCGTTTCCGGTGAAAAGATCAACGTGAATTGCTAACATCAAATTTACTGTGATGCTAGGCTAGACAGAATATAAGGCATTTGTCTAGGATATACTTATTAGAATGAGTTAATATTGCTGTCAAATATTTATTAAACCTACTCAAAGATATATTTAGTTACAAGTGCTGAGCGCAATCGTTTTTGGCGAATTATTTTTTCACATTGCAGAAAGTTTGCCTAAAAAAAGCTAATGATTAAGGACTTATTCTATGGAAGTCCGAATGTTTTGGAATGTCAAGAAAACAGAAACCGCAATTTTAAGAGTGTTTACACCAAACAATCTGCTAAGAAAAAATGATCCAATTGAAAATTCATAAGCTCAAATACCAGTGTAATATCAATCATCTTATCATCATCAATTACACAATTTTTTATAGTAATCTATGTAGTAATCATAAATCAAGTTGCATACAAAACATTGACACGTACAAATTCTGCTAATAATGTTTCCTTCTTAACTTACACCTTACTTCTTATATTTGTTTTAATAATTGATTAGTAGTTCGACGAGCCAAATTTTACTACTTATAATATTGAAGATTTTATAAGTAAAGATAAATTTCTTAATGTAGATAATAAAACAAATATGTGCAAAAAATTGAAATTAATTTTGCTTTTCATTTTGTGCCGTCCAAATTTTCCGTTTCGTTTGTATATGTCCTTAAATGCTAGGCTTTGTGTTCAAACAGAAAATTAGAAAAACCTGTATGTATATTTGTTATTTTGAAAAGTGTTGCTGCTCTTTAATCCAATTAATGAAGGATCAAAATATTCGCAACATTTTTGAAAGAATAAAAAAAAAACGAACAAAATAGTTTCAAAACAATCTATAAGCCCTTAATTCTCCTTGTGTTGGATCATAACATAATGCACGTCATTCCATGCTGCTACTGATATGACGCTTGGATGATACTTCTTTTACACAAAACGAAAGACAACGGAAGTATTATAGTGAAGAAAAAAAACTAATTAAAATCCGACCAGCAATATCTAATTAAAATTAATGAAGACATATTTACTATAAACGATATTTTCGTGTTGCTGCTGGCTGATAATATTCTGCTTCGCTCGATATTATGCTTTTCTGCTTATGATAGTGTTAGTTATATTCTTATATTGGCGATAGTATATATCTCAGGGTAGTTTGTTCGGTGGCTATCTTTTCTCGATTAGGTAAAATGCTTTTGACGGGGTAAGTAATTGAAGGATGTTCTGAGGAAGAGAGTTTCATTTAAAGGGTTGAAGATATAATGGTTGTGTGATTGCCGGATGATTTCTCGTAGTTTGCACAGCTGGATATTGCCGCAAAATATGATGATGTTATTAACTGTTTTTGACACAAAAAATGTTTTGTTAAAAAGGAGTATGAAATCTTAAATTTACTTTCCAGGTCTTTCAAATTTACCAGCAATTACTGTTTATTGTTTTATTTTGAAGCCTAACTTGAATTTAAAAAAATATATATCAATTTTGCATTGTTTATATATTCATTATCTGTACGCTACATAAATGAGGGCTGAAAAATACTAAGCTTGGTTTGAAATTTAATTAGATTCGAAACAAGTAAAAAATTTTAATGTTATTACTTTCAATCAAAATTTTCTTTCGACTTACTTGTTGCCCGAAGAATCAGCAAGTGACCACATCATTTTTGTATACATTGAAAACCGAACTATTTTGGATGAAAAAATGTTTCATTTTACTTAATTAATGAATTTACATGTTATTCAAAATATTGTCCATAGCTTGCGATCACTTTTTCCACCTTTCTGGTAGCAAATTAATTCCGCGTCGTAAAAAGGCTTCATCCTTCGAAGCCAAGAACGAATCAAGCCAATTTTTGATACAGAAGTAAAGCGTGTTCCAGTGAGGGCGTTTTGCATTGAACGAAATAAATGGTAGTCGGATGGCGCTAAGTCTGATGAATATGGCGAGTGAGGTAAAACTTCCCAGCCACTATTCTCCAGGTAATTTTTGGCCGGTATAGCAACGGGTGGTCGAGCATTGTCATGTTGGAAAATTACAGACTCGTGCCTGGTCGCATATTCCGGCCGTTTTTCTGTCAATGCTCGCTTCAAACGAATTAATTGTTGTCGATTCAGCTGTCCCGTGATAGTTTGACCTGATTTCAGCAACTCGTAGTGGATCGGTCCCTTCTCATCCGACCAAATACTGAGCATTACCTTAGAGCCGGTATATTCGGCTTGGATATCGATGTTCCTGTATGTCCGAGCTTCACATACGATTTCTTGCGCTTCGGGTTATCATAATGTATCCATTTTTCATCGCCAGTAATAATTCGATACAACAACTACTTTCTTTTGTAACGTTAGAGGTGCATTTCAGACATGCAAAATCACCTATCGACATCTCTTGGCTTCAGTTCGTGTGACACCCAATATTCTACCTTCTGGATGAACGCCAACGCTTTCAAATGCCTGAAAATGGCTGTCTGTGTCACGCCTAGTGCTTTTGCGAGCTCATCTTGCATTTGGTACAATTCTTTTCTGAGGAGAGTCTCTAATTCTTCGTCTTCAATTTTTTTTTCTTGGCCAGAGCGCTCTTTCTTCTTGATGTCGAAATCGCCACTTTCGAAGCGTTTAAACAACTCAAAGCACTGTGTTCTGGATAGAGCATCGTCGCCATAAACATCCACCAGCAAACGATGACTTTCGGCAAGAGTTTTCTTGCCAAAAAAGTGCCCCAGCAATACTTCCCTCAAATGCTGTTTTTTTTCGCTAATTTTCAATATTTTGTTGGGCCACCGTTGACATCAATAACAGCCTGCAACCGTCGTGGCATTGAATCCAGCAAATTTTTAGTGACTTCCTTTGAAGCGCAGTTTTGAGTGATTTCTTGCTGCTGGTGTGAATTTTCGAGATTTTTCTTTTCATAAGTTCATAAATATGTTCAATCAGATCTAAATCTGGCGACTGAGGAGGAGAATACAGCTGCCTTGGTGCATAATAAAGAAACCAGTTCTTTACAAAGCGTGCAGTATGTTTGGGATGGCTGTTCTGTTGGAATATCCAATGCCGGCCAAGACCCAAATTGTCCACGGAAGGTTGCAAGTTTTCTTCTTACAGTCTTTTATAATAGTATTGGTCCATAATACCGTCTATAAAGACATATCTGCCAACCCCACCAGCTGCAATTCTACCCCACACCATCACATTGCCACCGCCGTGTTTTACTGTTGGTATCAAATTCTTCAGTTGCAATGCTGTTCCCTTTTTTCGTCAGATTCTTTCTTTGCCATTATTACCGAACAAGTTGAACTTGCTTGCATCAGTAAATAAGACAGTTTTCCAGAACTCTAAATCCTTTCCTAAATATCGCTTTGCAAATTCAAGTCGAAGCTGCCTATTCTTTTCAGATATTAGCGGTTTTTTATGAGGAACACTACTTGCACATCCATCGGAACGTAAGATTCTTCGGATGGTTTTAGGGTTAACACACTTATTCAGTGACATGTTCCGTCAGTTGCCGACCGGTGATCCTTGGGTTTTTGTCGACCTCTTTTAAGATCATGCTGATTCCCGCCTGGAAAGTTTTTTTAGTCGTCCATTTCTTGGCTTATTTTCCACTGATCCTGTGTTTTTATGCTTTTGAACAATGTATTGGACAGTGGCATGGGATAAATTAAACAAAACTCCAATTGCGCGGTTTGATTTTCCATTTCTGTGCTCAGCAATAATTAAATTTTTTATTTCAACACTTACTTCCTTACGTTTGCTCATTTTTCACTCTCTTTGCTCACAGATTACTAAAACAAACTAATCATTAGATCGTATTCACGCATTTCATAGGAAATACAACGGTTTTTTGAAGAAAAACAACAGTAAAGCAATGCAATGAAGATCAGAGTACACTATCTGATCAATGTATGAACACTTTTGTCCCTACTGAATTTCGTTTTTTCTGGTGGTTTTAAGGTTATAAGTTAATTAATGTAATTTTTTTTTTAAATTTATGTTGATAAAAATACATTTGCAGTAAAGTTGCATATAAAATTCTCATAAATATTTGCATTTTCTACTAAATTTGTGAAATTTTGAGGGTGTATGGAGAGTTTTGTCCCCAACTGTATGTCATTGTAGTGTTACAGCGCATATGTTAGTGGGGCCAGAGATTTTCCTACACCCCCCTAACACTCCCCTAATACCCCCCCCCCCCCCCCCCTGGAAAGTGCATACACCCCCCCTAACACGGACAATTTTCCTACACAAATGGATCTTTGTGTCATTTGTTCCAAAGGGACACCCCTCCTAAAATTCTGAACACACCCCCCAAGAAAAATGCCTGAGAAAACCCCTGAGTGGGGCCATCTGTTGTAAAAGTTTGGTTTTCAATGCGTACACCTAATATTATCCAGCCAAATATTTACGTAAAAACTCTTTGAAGCAGTTGATTTATACTTAAATACATTTAAGAAGCCCCGGGAGTAAAACGTGCTGTTCGCTTTAGTAACTGAATAAACGTTTAGCTTTTGCTAAAATAATAAATTCTTAACTCACGTCAGTCCATATCATATTTGCAATATCACTTGTAAACATCATTGACTTCCTTCCGTTCTAAAATACACAACCATACACTTCGAGTAATTTTCTTCTAAATAAGTTAATATTTCATCGGAAGTTTGTGAAATGCTCAAGTTTACTGTAGCTCGGCACAATTTGTTCGCAGGGTAATTTTCTTCTCCCGCATCAAATCATGTTCCTGAAACGTTAAGATTGGTATATAAATCATATCAATATCGGCTTCATATCGGAAAATTATTCTTTATGTCTCTAGCCCTCGCGTCTCAAACCACTTTGACAACGAAAATTATAATCGAAACGTTGTTCGAAATTCCAAGAATCATATCTTTCTTTCTTCTCCTTCTTGTACTTTCATTCTTATCTCGTCAGTTGGTAAACATAAAATTTAATTTCAATATGATCATTTATTTTATAGTCACCACCACCGTCAGCCCGAACACCGAAAACCGTTTCCGATAAAAAGAGATTCTTCGAATCGGCTATGGAAGAACAGCACAAACCAAGTCCGAAGCCAGGTGAGAAATAACAGTAAAAGTAACAGATTTGTATATACATAATTTGTTTGAATGTAACGTAAGTGTGAAATTAGCAATCAAATGGATTTTTCAGGTATATTGCTGTGATTTTCCATTGAAAATGCATTTCAATTCAATTAAAGATTCAATTTCACAATGAATATTTTATGCATTCTGAAATGGATGCTTTAATAGAATGTACATTTCAATTGTGATGCATGGTATTGAAAATTTAATTATATTTTCGATGTGCAAACTTAATTTTCAACGTATTTGATCATTAGTCTGAATCAAAAAATTGTCGAAAAACAAACAAGTAGCAGTACATTAAATTATCGTATTTGCAATGGATCCAAAAAATTATGTTTCGAATCCAAAATAATTTGCTCTAATTGAAAAAAATAAAATTTTCTGACAGCATAGAAAAGGAAAAAGGGTGTCGATCAGAATCCACTTGTTTTGAACATTTTATTTAATGTTTTTTTTTCGTTGTGCTAATCATTAAGTTTTTTATCGGAAATTCTTGTTTCAGTTTTTATGCCCTGACGCACTTTATCATTTTTGCATTTATTCTGCATTTTTTGTAATACGGTTTTCCAGTACAAATATTTTATTCTCAGTCACCAAACAAAAAAAAAACATCTATCCGATTCTAAAAGTTTTTATCTGCAAGCTTTTAGAAAAAGTAATGCGTATCGCAATTTCACTTTTTCCTACCAAAAGTTTTCCAGGTTAAATTTACATTGACATTTTGAACAACGGTTCGCCAACGAAAAGTTTAATTACATTTCGAACATAGGATTTCGGATAATTAATATTTCCTAATCATAGAATTTTCGTCATTGCCCTTCTTTTTTGCGTGTCGTATTTTCATTTGTAATGTGATTTTTCTGTGATTGTCTGGGAGCTGTAATTTGGTTCGGGAAGCATTGTTGTTTGTACGAACTTTGGATGGCTGAGGCTGATAGAATGAGGAGATTACTTTAAGAGTATTATCGTCAAAGATTGAATTTCAAATAATTTTGGGTTGATGAAGTATTTAACCTCACAATTCAAGATGAAGATATTGAATTCAAAGCTCATTAATTATTTGCGCAACGAGTAGACAGCAGAAAGATCGAGATAATTTCATGAGGATATGTTTCAAACGATTTACTTTATAATTAATTGTAAAATTAATTCAGTTTTCGTAAATGAAGCTACTATTTCATAGCTAAGACTAATTTTATTGGAGTAAAATATCAATTAGAACCGATTCAAGTGTGAATCGATTTTGAAATATATATTGAAAATGAATGCACTCCAATATCGTAACAATACCTTAAAATAACGTTGCGCAGCTTAATGCACAAAAACGACCAAATTTACTTTAAATTTACTTTATTTTTTTTTTTCTATAATAATATCAAAGCTCATGGGATTACTCTTTGAAGCAAATGCTTGGCTATACCGTTAGGGAAACACATGTGGGAGAAGCCGATGTCAATTATTTGATTATTCTTTCAAATGCCACACTTTTTTCCTTGTTTTCTGAAGAGCTGGTGTTATACCCAGTCGCAGCTAAAGCTATAATGTGACAAATAGTGGTGAGCTGGTATTATATCCAGCCACCGGCTCTTAAAACAACACAGTACGAACAAATAAAACCATGAGCATACGGCGGGATTCGAACCCGATTTTGCTATTTCAAAATCACTCAAGGATTTGCCATAATATAAAGTATGTACACTTCAATCATTGTGGGCGTTTGTAGACAACCTTGAACGCACATAGCAGCTTGTTAGGATAATGAACTTCGAACAGTTGAACCGATAAGATTTTTATATGTTGCTATCGTATGTTTAAATCAATATTGTCACATTTTTTTTTATATAATTTTCCTCGAAAGCTAGGTTGAATTTTCACAATGTGAACCATTTTGGTTCATGGTATTGTAAAGGTGAAATGATATCACACATGAGGAGTATTAGGTGCGTGTAGATTAGGCTTGCATTAGACCAGCCCATATAAAAGTATCAGTTTCGTGTAGGTTAGTCTTGCATTATGTCACTCGATTGGTTCCATATGCCACCACAGTTAGCGACTTTGGTTATTTATAGCTGCTAAGTGACCACTCCCCTAAATTTTATTTAACTGACTCAATTTAGCGGCACTAGCCACTTTTGCTTTTTCTTGAAAGCTGTCCCAAAATAAGCACTAGCCCTTGCAAAGAGTGCGTTCTGCCTCGCATCTCCTACATAAATTTCTGGATGTTTTATGTAACTCCATAATCCGCCTAGGAGTATGCCTTGCCTTTTCCTTCAGAGCCACTCTGTTGGCGTTAAAGTTTCTCGAAAAGCATATGTAAGACGTAAGCGTGAGAATTGTTGCCCTGCTGTCGATGCAAATTCTCGTTGGTTTGGTTAATGTTCCGCTAATGGACTGAATTGTCATTTGTATGGCAAATATTGCTGACTGCAAAACAGTAGTATGGTTTAACAGTCTATAGCATTGGTGAGGGTCCGTTGAAAAAATACCCGAGCCGTTTATGATCCATCCGTGTAAATCCAATAGTCGCCGTTCTCGGTGACAGCTTAATTCTTGTGGGTATCGTCGTCGTCGTAGCACTATAGCCCCTCTCGGACCTTGGCTTCTCGCAGGTGACGCCTCCAGTTGTCTCCGTCCAATGACCGCATCCTCCAATTTCGGAAACCGAGCAGCTTTGCGCAGTCTTCGTCGACAGAGTCAAACCAGCGTTTTCTGGGTTTTCCCACTGGTCTTCGACCCTCGTCCCTTCCGTCGAATACCTTCTTAGGTACTCAATGCTCGTCCATTCGTTGCACATGACAACCTCTGGCTCATCATCAAACCTTGCACTCATCAAAAACCTCGTACAAGTCATGGTTGTACCTTATCTGCCATTGGCCGCGCTCTTGTTTAGCTCCAATTATACGCCTGAGGACCCGTCTTTCGAAGCCGTTCAACATACTTGTGGATGTTTGGGTAAGGGTCCAAGTTTCACATCCGTAGCACAACAAAGGTCTGATTATTGATTTGTAGACTTGGAGCTTCGTCTCCCTGTGTATGCAGCTGGTCTTCAGTAGGGCCAGAATGGAGTAGAAAGTTTTATTAGCGAGCTGTATTCCCCGTTTAATTTCATCAGTTTCACTGCCTTTCGTTGTCATTTTCGAGCCTAAGTATATAAATTCGTCCACATTCTCTAAATTATATTCGTCCAGAATTATATTTCGTCTCGTGGTGGTCTTCTTTCTTGTTTGCGTCATGATTTTTGTTTTCTTCTGATTGATATTCGGGCCTACTTCTTTGGCTTCCTGGTCAAGTTTCAACAGGAGTTCTTTGGCGGATGTGAAGGAACGTGACAAAATGTTAATGTCATCCGTGTAGGCCACTAATTGGTTCGACTTATACAGAAGCGTATCCCCTGCGTCGACAGGAATCTCCCTTATCACGTACTCAAGTGCTAGGTTGAACAGCAGAGGGGCCAATCCATCACTTTGCTTTAGTCTGACATTTGTGTCAAAGGCTTCAATCAGACTGTTGTTGATTCTGACTTGTAATGCTGTCGACGTCATCGTCATTTTAGTCAGTCAGACTAGTTTTGCCGGGATGCCGAAGTATAGCATTATTTTGCACAGTACCTTTCGGTCAATACTGTCATATGCTTGTTCAAAATCCACGAAAATCTGGTGGACGTCGCTGTTAAATTCCCAGAAATTTCCGAGCACTTGTTTGACTCTGAAGAGCTGATTCGTAGTTGATCGACCAGACCTAAAGCCTCCTTGGTACTCCCCAAGGATATTTTCAGCATATACATTTATTTTATTTATTAATATTTTCGTCAGTATCTTATAGGGCGTACAAAGTAGCTATATGCTTCTGTAGTTTTCGCACCGAAGTTTGTCTCCTTTTTTGTGGATACGGCATATGATGGATTTGCACCACTCCTGCGGTATTTTTTCTTGACCCCAGATGTGCTGGATTAATTTGTGGATGGCTTTTATAGGGCAGCTTCCACCGTACTTAAATAGCTCAACCGGAATCTCGTCAATGCCCGGCGCTTAATTGTTTTTCTGGCTTTTTATGGCAGAGTTGACTTCTTCCAGCGTTGCAGGTGCAATCGGGACTTCGCCAAAGACGTCTATCGGCTCTGATATTATTGATCCCTGTGCAGGATTAAGGAGTTCTTTGAAATAGCAGGATCACCTCTCCTTAATCTTTCCTGATCTGAAAATTCCGTTTAAAGCACATTAATTTACTCATATGACCCATTTCCTCTGCGAGGGAATCATATCGTTTCCGACATTCGGGGTGCTCCTTAAACTAATCTTTGAAGTTATGGTAGACTCTTTATATTGGCCTTGCCAAAACACGATTGCTACATGCACGAGAATTGCCTTTCCTAGACATGTAATATGATAGGCTGCCCGTAGTTTAAAACTCCAGGTATTAGAGTAGGCAGATTGACACGCAAAAAGTGTTGCGTCACACAAGATAGTTTTGGTGGTATACATTCGTGATGTATTGATCGTCTATATTCATATTTATACTTGATAAAGGCAAAAGGGAAAGCCATTTGGTTTAAAGTGTGTCCGGTATTCATGCTTTCGATTTTGTCACAGAAGATTGTTTTGTTTTCGGTAATTTTGATGCCAAAGATGTCAAAAAAATCGATAAAATCATTATAATGATCGAAGTATATCGGCACGCTAGCAGTTGCAGTATCGTTCAGTCAATATCGATCAAAAGACAGTATTAAACCATTTAAATAAAACTAAATTAAAAAAAAAATCAACATTTTCCCACCACATGAAACGATGCAAAAAAACTTAATGGATCGAACTTCCATCTACCAATTCTTAACTAAACCGAACCAAATCGAGCCATTTCTAAAACGGTTGGGCAATGGTGGTAAAAACCTGGGTGCAAATGACAATAATGTTTGAAACAGATCATAGTAAGAGCGGGGCAAAACGGCAAACGATGTTCAAACCAAGATTTTCGACCAGGAAAGTTTTGCTGTGTAGTTGGAGGTACTGGAAAAGAATCATGTACTAGGTGCAGCTTCCATATGGTCAAACATCACATTCGGACCTATTCTGTGAACTATTGGACCGTTTGAAGCTATCGATCGATCATAAGGAGGTCAGTTGTGTTGCATCGGAACAACGCCATGTCACATACGTCTATAGTGATTCGGAAGCTTGATTGAAAAGTTCTGATGCATCCACTTTATGGTCGAGACTTGTTAGGAAGCGAATATTATGTGGGTTTTTTTGCTCCGATACAGAACAGAATAGAACTATGCCGCAAATACAACTATCTAGTACAAAACAGCAGTGTATTCGCTAAGACTGACATCGGTTGCTGCCTTCGCTGTGATAGCACAAAACAGCTGAAAATAAATGGAGAAAATAGCGAGTGGGAACTACCACAATCGATAGAAAATAGAAAAAGAACTAACAGAAAATTCTTTCTTTTAACTTTCTACACATTATGAGTCCTTTTTCTAATTTCCTAACTACCAAAATATTCAACATAACCTTAAAAAACTAAAGCCACCTCTCAGCAAAAAATACAACTTCTCATGAGCTTTTCTTTTTTCTATCAGCACATTATATGTATAGTTCAGCACGTGAACTACCAATGAGGAATATAATTTCTGTACTAGTGAATTCACTGGTACAGGAGTGTTGTTGTTTCCAATGCGTATACTCTGTTCTCTGCTTGATAGAGGAGCAAAAAAACGCGCTTATTATCTTTTTTCCCCATAGCAAAACTTCCTGAGTTGTAGAGAAAAGAGAAGATTGTGAAAAACGTGTTGTTGAATGTTTTTCAAATCAAAGCACAAAATGGCTTAATGAAATTAACTCTAAAATGGCAATTAATTGTGGGACAACACAGTACGTATATAATTGAAATCCAAAAATCCTCAGTTTGTTGCATAAAGTCTTGAAATAAACGAAAAAATAATGGTTTTTTTTCCTAAACTACTAATTTTTAACACTATCAACAAGTTTTAATGCTACTCCGGTGACTGTGACTGTGTTAATAGCCGGCTTTTTGTGTTTCCTTCCTGAATAAAATTTCGGTTTTTGATCTTCGTCCTAAGACCGGAGTTTCTGTCCCGAATTCGGATCTGGTCCAGCGTCGATTGCATAAGTTCCGACAAAGTTTGTGGGCTTACACCACTCACAAATGCCACAATGTCAATTCCCCAGAATATCGTTGACTGTCAAGATCCAGAGGCGATATGATCCCCGCTTGTATTGACTATTCTCTGCACTTATGCCCCCAAAAAGGTGGCCTCGAGTTGCTAATTTTTAAGCAAGTCTGATTTTATCCACCCCATATCGTACTAAAGCATCAATGATACTCGCAACAGTGATATTGTTGATAGCCCCTTCGTTGTCTAAGAAGACTGTTTATATGAGTTCCTTTTGCGGTGAGGATTTTTTTTACTGTGCCAACTACTTAATGTAATGCTGTCACTACTGATCTTCCCGCCAGATACGCGTGTAGATTCAACACAGAGTCCACTAGCCTTTAAAGTGTTTTGACAAGAAAAAATGATAAGCTAATTAGTTTCACATTATGGTGACTCAACCTGCTAGGTTTCAGATTTAGGACCAGTCGCTTTCGTCAAATCCTCAGGTACTACCCAGATGTGATGGCATGCGGTAAAAATAAGCTGCAGTATTTGTTTGTTTGATGCAGTGAGGTAGTAGAAATGGAGTGGACATGCCCATAAGATTTACATTGAAGGGGATGGTAGTAATTTTTTGTCTGCTCATTGTCAAATCGGGTCAAATCCAAGTAGTTCCTCTCCAATTTGACAATAAGAGCGAAATGGCAGGAAGGCAGCTTTAACATGCTTTGTGCGCGAGAGGATTGAAGGGGCTAATGGTGGAAAGTTATACCGTCCGTGTCCAGGGGCTGGTTTGATGTTGGTCATGTCGATTCTTTGGAACATGATAGACGGTATCTCATCTATTCATTTTTTGTTGTGAAGTTTGCTGATTTTTGCACAAATAGGCTTAGCTGCCTTACCAGCGAATATCAGCCAATTCTTACTCGGTAAATTAATTAAACCAATTTTTTTCGATTCGCGAACGCTCAATAATAGAGAACAGTCACCTTTTAAAAAAAACGTGCAATCTAAAATATATTTAGGTTAGAGTTATTTTAAGTATTCTTCGGACTTCAACATTCCTCGGCAAGAGATCACTCACAGATGTTAAGTATTCCTTTGGATTTCACCTCATCTGATAATTCTTAATCAGCTGCTTGCATGATGGTTAGATTGTCCTGAATTAATCACTCCGCGATGCCGCTTTAACCGATTTCGGAAAGAAAATGTTCAATGGCATGTCCGAGATACTCGTTCGGGCTCTCTGCTCAATCGTCATTTTCCCTACATAGAAAAGTAAATACGCTGGGAGTTACAATTTTGACCTCCGTGATTCTGGCGGCTTCTGCACTCCACTCGATCTTCTCCCAGAACTATCCTCTTGAAGCAATCTTCAGTATTGCCGAATCGCCTTACGTCATAAAACGCTGAAACATAATGTGCAGCTGTGGCTGCCAATTCTGAACCCAGAAGCTGTCAAAAACTTGAAGGCATAGCTTTTTAATGCCTTCCGAAAAATTGTATACCTCAAACTTTCGAAGATAGGCCTCAATTTCTAATTCAACTTGATGAAAATCTTTTTACATTGAGTCATTTCTTCAAATTTGTGTTAGCAGGAGGCTGAATCTGGAAAATGCGGTAGGTGAGGAAGCGATTCGTAGCCCAATTCAATCAGTTTTGCCATTGCTTTCATTGAAGTGTGATCCGGGTATTGTCTTGATGAAAACACTTTTCTCTTCGTCAAATGACGTCGTTTTTCCTGGATCTCATCGTTCAATCAGTTCAACGACGTTGCATTATATTCTCCTGTAATCGTTTTCCCGTTTTCAAGATAGTCAACGAATCCCCAAAAACGGCTGCCATAACTGTTCCTATTGAACCACTGTTGCTTTCTTCGGAGCACTCGAGCTTGTCCAAACTATGTTGCAAATTGTTTTACTAGCAACAGTTAACTGCTTTGACTTAATAAATTATATTTGTGTTTTATTTTTGTTTGGTAAAACCGGTAATCATCGTCAATGGTAATTTTCGGTCTTCTATGAAACTGCGCTCCCCAAATTCAAAAATATATTTTTAATCTAATAATGCTTGGCATTATAAAGCATAAACAACTCTTCTTTCCCAAAAAGAGTGGAGCTTTTTTGTTATCTCAAATTCTAAAAAGGAACGAATACCAGAAATAACATAATCAGACATTAAGACATAAGTATATTAATCTAACTTTTATAAGGCCCTTAACCCTCCGAGTACACACCTATTTTTTCGAACATGGAGAACACTTGGGGTCAAATTGACCCCAAGCACTTTTGAACGTCTATAGAATCGCCGCCACTGAAGATTTTAATTTGAAAAAATTTGTAGGTATAGTTTGAGACCTTTTCTAGTAGTTCTTATGCATAAGACGTGTCTTAAATGTCCTAAACATACCTAAAGAAAATTCGCGAAAAACAGTTTTGCCGAAAATCAGGTTTTTTACTAAAAAATCGTTATTTTTTTTAATTTTCAATATTTTTGGCTAAAAATTTAGACAGATACTCTCAAGGTGTGACAAAATCATAAAAAAATTAGATGTATATTGGACCTTAAAAAAAAAGTATTTATTTTGCATATTTACGGTGACGATTTTGAAGGTTTTTATGTTTGCATGTTTAAAAAAAAAATTAATAAATTTGTTGATTTTTAATATTTTGAGCTTAAAATTTATATGGTTAGAATAATACAAAAATCATCCCTATGTAAAGGGTTGCAAAAAAGATATTCGTTACGCATATTGGTAGTAGTAATTTTGAGGGTATGAAAAATAATGATTATTTTCATATTTGAATAGAAAAAACTATTTTTTATTCATTAACATATATAAAAATATTGACAAAATAAAGAAGAAATTGAAAAATTATTCATATCCAACACAATCATTACATAAAAAGGCCCGATGCTCGTCGCACATCGGTCGATCGCAAGATGCGCACACATCTTTTGTTTTGTGGTCCTGTTTTCGAGAGCACAATAAACATCTTGCTTTTTTATTGAGCTTTGGGTGTTCTGAAGGAACATTTGGGATTTTTATTCCTAAAATATTCTCGATCCCTTTTCGAATGTCTACACGTAGAATGGTATTATTTAATTTTTCTCGTAAATATGGCTCGACGAGGTGAGCCACAACTTCTTTCAAGGCAGCAATGGCAGATTTATTTTTGGTAGCGTCAGTGTCAGTGTCTATCGATAGACCGATAGACACTGAAGAAGAAGAGGGCAGATTACCCTCGAAACATCGATATTTGTCACAAAAACTAAATATATCTAGCTTCGAAAGGATAAATCGACTTTTTAAAAACAGTTTTTTCAAGCTGGAAAAAATTAGTACTTATTAAAAACAATTATTTTTTGGCTATTTTAAATTAATCTATCGATTTATAAGGTAAAAAAAATATTGAATTTTACCTCAAAATTGACGTCGAGTACACATGGGGTCTATTTGACCCCTTGATCTGCTTCAAAGGCTTTTCAACGACGACTGACGACATGGGACTGTATGAGAACGGTTTAAACTAAAAGTCAAGGCACAGAAATACACTAAGGAACCTACAGTACCCCCCTTTTCCCGCAGGCCTAAGCGCTGCGATTGGTCAAAAAGGTATCTGGGGTCAATTTGACCCCCTGTGTTCTCGGAGGGTTAACATAAATATTTAAGAAAATTGTTTTGGTGATTTTCCCATCTTCATATCGAGTCCAAACACAAAAGGACGAAAGCAAATTCTTTCTGACTTGTTTTTTACATTTCATACTTTCCATTATCATTCCACCTACCTACAATCGTTTGTTACTTTTTTACTTTCTAATTTTCTACGTACTCTTAACATTTTTCATTTCATTTTGGATCGCTGCCTCTTGTTGCCTGGGCCGAACAACAACAGAAAAAGTTTTCTCATTTCTATCGAAAGACGAGGTGGAGAAATTGAAGCAGGAGGAAGAAAGGAAAATTGCAACACTGAAAAACGATAAGAAAAATCGACTGCGTGACGGTAGTGCTGGAGGCGTAACGAGTCTTGCTAGCTACGGTAACGAAGACGACGATGACGACGAGGATGATGATGATGACGAGGACGAGGACGGTGACGAGAATAACCGGGACCAGGACAATGTTGATAATAATGGAGGCGGTAGACGTAGGGGCGGCGATGGAAATGCCAATAAAGACTCTGACGATGAAAGCGACGACTATCACAACGATAAAGCGGAAGATGACGGCACTCTGGACCGGGAAGACTATGAAAACGATAACCGCGCTGCTGCTGGCGAATATGAAAATGGAAGAGATTCACGACATATCAGGTAAAACATTTATTGCTTACGTACTGCTATATATTTTTGCATTTCTCGCTCTCAATAAAATGGGTAAAAAACGAAATTCTGGCATATTTGCTTGAAACCATTACGAACGCATGGACATGGGAATAGATTTGTTGCTTTAAATGTTCTTTTGTGTCCGTAGGCGGCTGGTCGGACATACAGAAAAACTTATGATATTAATATTATTGACTAACATCTACATAGCTCCTTGCATCCGTTACGTGTCATTTCCGAATCATAATTAAAAATAATATTTGGTTTTGAATGTATGAATTTCTCATCTTTCATTATTACAAGTAGGTACTTGAATAATTTGGTAATAACAATTAATGCATATAATTGATCAGTACATAACAAAACTGACTCACTGATAATATATTCAATAATTACTAAAATTCGAATTCACCTACAAGATTTATTAATTTTAATCCTAATTTATCTGTGCCAAATCTAATTTACATTATTGTCGTCTACAAATAGCCAATTAACGATTCACTTCGTCATCGAATGTGTTCTTTCAAACGAGATTCGATAGTGTCAATTGCAATGAATGGTCTCGTAAATGCCAATATTGATGAATTAAGGTTCGTACTAAATGCTAATCAAGTCAAAATAGGAAAGAAAGTGCGACCACTAAGATTTAAAAGAAAAATGAATTCTGCAGATGAATTATGAGACAAAAACTATAAAGATTTTTTATCTTATGGAGTCCCGATTTTTGCGCATTTTCATAGAAAAAAATAGCAAAATATGAAACAATATATGTTGTCATAGATTTACAAGCACCCGTTAATTATCATCGAACTACAATCGAAACACATTCAATTAAACTGCCGACGATTACGCCAACCATTCATTAATAGCTTCGTTATTTGCTTTAATTAGCGTGTATGAAAGCTTATCCAACTCCCGTCGAAAACGTTTTCACGCTCATTCTGAACGTGTTTTCTGCGCGCTGAAAATCACTTCTACATACTCGTATTACATACATTCACCTGCTGTGCACAGGCATTAATTAATGGGAAACGATAAAATATTTGAAAAATTTAGAACTGGTGCGATTTTGCGGCATGTCTGGTAAATGCATCTATCCTAGAGATCAGTCAACCAATTTAATCGGGAAATCATTCCAGTATTTTAATGACCTTTAGAAACCCCCAAAATATATCTCTAATTCAAACTTTCCTTTCTCTTTCTCGCTTTTTCGACGAAAACGTTTCATCGGTTTGAATTAATGAGACGCTAATGCTATTTGTGTTTACCATTAATAAATTATATTACCATATTAGTATCCAGCTAAGGGATGCGACCAGGTGGATTGTGTAGACAAATTTAAATTGCCAACATATCTGAGTAGGGTGTGTTCCAACGGGAAAACAGTGACCGCAGTGGGAGCATACACATAACTTGTGGGAAGATTATGCGGTCGATTATAAAGTTTGGATTAGGTAATTGGTATCGTTAAGGTTTTTTTTTCAATTAAGTAGTAGCTTGGATTAAAGAATCAAACAACAATTCTAAACATTTAGAGTGAACTAACAGAAAGGAAAGAAAAATCGAAAATGGGTATAACTGGAAGTCTTGATTTAAGTTTTCTTTCGGAATCAGGATAGCTCATCCTATTTATACTGGTTTTCGAAGAAAATTAATATTCAAATCTCTGTGGCCAAAAATTTATTTTTCTTTACAGAAGGTCGGCTAATAACCCCTAGGCGATCTGAAAAAATTAATTGGGCAAAATTCGACTTTCTAGAACAACATAATCACCTTCAAGAGCGATATAATCACTCTAATGCTTTCTTAACTTTTCGATAGCTTACTTTGTCTTTTGCATCAAAGTATGCCTCAGTTTCGGCAATCATTCCTACACTCGAGTCAAATCTATTTCTCTCGAGCATTTTTTTGAGAATTAGAAAATGTTCATTGGTGCCATCGACTTGTGACACGACCCGGTACCACGCTCCATGCGACTTTTATGTATTGAAATTCACCTACCTCCTAAACTACTAGCCATCCCATTCTAAAACTTTTCTGATAAAATTAATATACTTTAAGCTTTGTTTTGTTATAAAAATAAACAAAACTAGCCTGGTCCAAATTATTCAAATTTCGAGTTTAAGTGCCTTACTTCCGGTTCCACACAGGAAAAAAATGTGTTTTCCAAATCTAATTTCAAAATTAAAAAGAACAGCTAATTTTCTATACCAATCAATATGTTTAAGGTTGTGTTACATTTTGTTTTGAATCTCAGAATCCGTTTCCAAAAAAACCTTATCAATTTTGTCAATTATTCAGAAGCCCATAACTCGGCAACTAAACCTCGTAGAAACAAAAACTTGTGCATCCACATTCATATCCTCTAGAAGTACCATTATGCACAATATGAACCATGTTTCCAAAACAATGGATTCAAATCAAATTCGTGTCTTCATTTATCATCGCTCTTTGATGGGTGAAAATACTGTCACGTCAACGTCTTGGCTTGATAAGTGGGGCATTTCACGTGAAGCGGACAACGAAAAAAGTCGAGGTTCTGGATTTCGTTCATATTGTGCATAATGGTACTTCTAGAAGATATGAATGTGGATGCACAAGTTTTTGTTCCTATGAGGTTTAGTTGCCGAGTTATGGGCTTCTGAATAATTGACGAAATTGATAAAAGGTTTTTTTGGAAGCGGATTCTGAGATTCAAAACCAAATCTAAAAAACATTAAACATATTGATTGGTATAGAAAATTAGCTGTTCTTTTTAATTTTGAAATTAGATTTGAAAAATAATTTTTTTTCCTATGTGAAACCGGAAGTAGACACTTCAATTCGTAATTTGAATAATTTGGACCAGGTTAATTTTGTTTATTTTTATAACAAAACAAAGCTCAAATCTATCAAATCTAATTTCAAAATTAAAAAGAACAGCTAATTTTCTACACCAATCATTATGTTTAATGTTTTTTAGATTTTATTTTGAATCTCAGAATCCGCTTCCAAAAAACCTTTTATCAATTTCATCCATTTTTCAGAAACGCATAACTCGTTATCTGAACCTCATAGAAACCAAAACTTGTGTATCCACGTTCTTGTCCTCTAGAAGTACCAATATGAACGAAATCCAGAACCTCGACTTTTTTTCGTTGTCCGCTTCACGTGAAATGCCCCATGGACTACCCACTTCCAAAAAATTGCATATGCACATGCGGGCGACACAAATCAGGTGGACTCGGGACCTTGTAGTAAAAGTGCCGAGCCTTTTTTCGTTATCATGCTCTCCATTCCAGGGAAATTGTTGAAATAACCGGGTGTCTACGAAACGTTAGCAGCACAGTTTGATTGTCGCATACAAAAACATGCTCTTCCAGTGAAAAAGCCCACCTATATAACGCCATCCCCATATCCAATGTCTTTCCACCCAGGCATTACTTCATATCTTCTTCTGAAATCGATTAAAGGCACTTAAGCATCCGAAGCCATCGCAAGCACCGGCGAGATTTTTCTTCACATTATAGGATGAGTTCAATTAGTGCATGGGTACAGCTCATCGCTTCAATCTGAACATGAATTTCGAGAGAAGATAGATTAAGAAGCGTATCAATGGCCACCCCGGGAGTAGTTCTCATGACATCACGGGTATCTAGGCAAGGGGTCAGTTGTAGCTTGGTTAGCTGCTTGCGAACAAACAAGATCTTCACAATAGGACACCACACGACGGATAACCAAATGATCTTCCGCACTGCCCGAAAGCACTACACTCATCCAGCAGATTGGCAGCCAGAACATAATTCCTCGGTTTCGTTGACCTTTCATTATGAAAAGTTGTAGCTCTTTTGATGCATCCTACTGCTTCGAACCAACGGCTCATGAAAAAGTGTAATGTGAGATGATGCTTGTAATTTTACCAATTTTTCGCTTAAAAGAAAGGACGAAGATTTGAAATACTGCAAGTTAATGTAAACACATCTCAAATATTCTGGCATAAAACTGTTGACAATCAATATCTCTGCTGACCGATTGGTCGTATGAGCTGGTTCTCCGTTGTAGCCGGACCCGTCCGGCTTTTCAGCGAAATTTTGAAATCACAGTTCGCACCGAGAAGTATCGACTATTTGTGCAGCGTTCTCTTCTGCCTCCGGCTTAGAACCATACATATTGGCGATACCCAGTTGTCGTGGCTTTACTCCCAGCTATCCGTTCAATATATTCCTACATCGACCTGACAGCATCGGACTCATCAGCCAACCGATCTCTCCTTTCTACAGGTTGCTTTCCCACTTCCTGGTATTGCAATTTCCGGAGCCAGTAACCGCTGGAGCTATCAGCAAACTCAAATACTTACTTGTCATAGAATATTCCACGATGGTAACCTTTGATCTCCCACTGCTACCACGGTTCTCCATTGGAGCTATACATGAGGTTTGGAGCTTGCATTTTCCGAATTTTCTCCAGGCTTTCTTATTTTGTTATTTTACGATGATGAGGAAGAGAAAAACAAGCATGCAACATGAAAACTGACAGCAGTAATCACATTTTTAAAAATCATTTTTTTTTTCAAAGTTTGGCTTGAGACGATTTCTCATGTATTGATTCATTGCGAAATTTGCAGGAAGTATAATTCTTTACCAGAAATAATCGTATGCTATTTCGGATGCATATGTTAGGATTATTAGCTACAGCAGTCGTGTGACTTTAAAATCCTTCAAATGGGCGAGATTCCCGAAAATTTTTCACTTTTCAAAACAAACAGCAAACGATTTATAAATTCAATGGTTTGTCGCACATCCTGTCAATATGAAATTTTCAAAGTTCCGCGTTTCACAAGAACGGAAGCACTTCACAAAATGACCTTTTTCTTAAGCACTCGAAATTTATATTCACAGTAATTCATGACCGCATCATCAGATCAATATGAGAGCGCAGCGGGTCTGATACAAGTTATTTGAAAATGTGGGCAACCCTGTAGCTGTGGCGCCGTCTTCAAACATCGCCAATCAGCTCCACTTTGAGCTCCACTTTGAAATTTTGCGCATTTGTAGTTTATATAACTGTATACAATATATAAAAAAAATTAAGAAAATCGAAGGTGTGCATTTTGAAATATTCAATGATAAAGGACACTAATGATCCTTTTTATCCTTTTTGGCCAGGATGTTTCTCGCACTATTTTTTCTAGGACTTACCTTTTCCAACATGTCATATTTGAAGGCTCTACGTAAAGTAGAAGATTTTATACAATTTTTTGAATGCAACACGAACCGACGTTTCTCGAAAACTTCAAGAGGCCATATATTCGTAAATATACCATATTTTCCAAAAATATTCCATTTTCGATAATTAGCTCACCAGCTCTTCTGGATGACAAAATATCTCCGAATTCCAAGGAGGTGAGTTCAAACATTATCTGAAAATTGGTGGATTTTCCATGGAATTACCCAATCATATTACACTTATTCTCAATATGTTTAGGTTTTGAATGTTTTGTAGGCGGCTACCCTAAAATCTTTTCATCTCTATAACGTAAAACAAGTATGATACATTTTTGGTTGCGGTGCTGGCAAAGGGTTGCCCGCACGTGACATTATTATCATATTTGTAACAAAAGATGCTACCAATTAATTTTTATTTTCAACATTTTGAAACTTTTCGGGCGGCAACTCTTAAAATATTTTCATGCCCATGTCTTTCGGTCCCGTCAACGGATCAAAATTAGGCATGATTTGTCCAAAGTCGAAGTAGATTTACAATAGCCAATCGGGAACTTTGACTAAGAGCGTCGGTAGACAGGGAATGGTATTAGTGTAGTCATAGTTGCCGATTCGCTGTTTTGAACCTACGGCCACAGCCACCGCTTATCAAAACTAAGTTCACAGAGTAAGTATTTCGTAACGTGTAGCCGATTTGTTACACTTTTACTGTCAGTGCTAGTAAAGAGGTGTCAGGAGCGGCCATTTTGTTACAAGAGATACAAGAGATGCTACCATTTAATTTTCCTGCAATGAACGCCCATAATGGAAACAAACAGCATGTGTTTGAATTTCTCAAGTGTTGGGGCTTTTTTTCAAAGTCTTTCTGCCTCTACAGCTACCGAGGCGGTCATTTTCCGTGAAAATTTGGCCATATTTGGTCTGGAAAATATTCAATATAAAGTTAAATCTACACAATTCTTCTAAAATTAGTCTTTCTAGTGGTTGCTATGCCGTAGAGTTTTATGCGCAAATTCGATGACAATTTGAGAACATGGCATCTCCAATACGGTATTCGCTTAGGAATTCTGATGTAATATGGCAGTAGTTTCTTCTGTACATACATAGCTTCGACGACAAGAGAATTCACTCTGGATTTCCCGCAGATACCGGATTTTTCCAGTTATGGTCTGCTGTGTGAATAAATGGATATTGCCATATTCATACGCTGCTAATATTACTTTCGGCAAATATATTTGAACCGAAAGGGATGTAATATTTCTCAGTCAAAGCTAATATTCACTCATTCGAATATCGAATGTCTAATATATTCTCATGTTAGGAATCTCATCGCATATGGATATATTCGTCTCATTTCTATTAAAATTGCTATTTTTTCTTCCTCAAACAGTTTTAAGATCAACATATTACGTAATTATTATTTTCATCTTGCGTTTCTTCAGGACATAAACATAGAGGTGGGATGAATTTGCGCAGTGTTTTAGAGCTTAAAGCAATAAATAACATAATTTACTTCAAAGAATATAATGGGAATAGTATTTTTGTCTATCACTTTTTTTAAATCACTAGCATAGTTTTATCTTCAGCACTACTAATATCACATAGCATTAATTGTTTGAATTATTTTTAAATATTGAAATTTTTTTCATATAAAAATTTATATTTTAGTATCTCCCTACAGCTTTTATTTAACTAACTGCACAGCTGTTTATTAACATTGCCTATTGCTTTTTCTCTATTTGTTTTCATTTTCTTTCTTTTCATTTAGGAATCCACTCGAAGAAATCGATGCAGTGCTTTTAGAAGTTCAAAAATTAACAAAAACCTAGATTAGATAAGATACTATTACTACTACTATTGTTAAGTCAATTATGATTTCAAATAAACATAATTCAACATCGATATTACAAATAATTTATCTGTGTACCGTGAAAAATCTGTACTATGTTAATGTTGTATTCCATTGTTTGATTGGCTGTTGGCCATGATGTGAGAAAATATTTTCTTTTCTTTCCTAAACTGAACTAATATTTGGTGTTATGTATAATTTTTTATTAAAACCGACAAATAACAATTACTTTGAAAATGATAATCTGCTTAAATTATCTACCTTATGCTAATGTTGGTTTGCTTTATTTTATTAACACTTAGTATGAATTATCAATTGTTATTGTACTTTATTTTCTCAGACAATCGTGAATAGTTTAAGTTAGTTAAAGTTAGTTTTCGAACTATAATTTGTTTCTTGAACACTATATCTCATAAACAATTAAATCAAACTATTAAGAAGCTATTTATTTTTTATATGTATTAAAACTAGTTTGAAAACGATAAGCGTTTTTATAATGTGCACTAGTGGACCAATATATTTATATAAACATGAAAAATATTTAATAACTTTACTAATTCTCACGTAAATGTCTGATTTTTGTTATGTTATTTAACGTTTCCTTATAATTAACGCGATATTAAATTATAATGTGATTTCAAATTAATCCGAACATTAATAGTATTATGATACAATTGTACTGGCATAAAATGGAAAAGGTAAACTGCTTTTTTGTAATACAATAATCATAATTTGCCAAAATTAATGCTTTTGAACATTGCACCTAACACGAATGCTGATTTTCTTCTATTTTACATTCTATTATTGTAATTTCGGTTTGGATTAGATTCTAAAGAAAATGATTTGAATTTAAATAAATTAATTCAATTTACTACAATGTTTTATGTTGTTTAAATTTACACTAGCACAAAAAATATTAGCACTGGTGGTTTTCGATTTATTTAGACATCTTATCATTCACCTTTGAAGGGCACCTTTTTATTTACTTTTGAATTCTTTGAAGTGAATCAAGTGTATGAACCCTCTCGAACATTCATTTTCTTCTGAGGAACAAAAGAAAATTTTATCACAATTTCGCATGTTCTAGCTGTTGGTGGAACCTATACGAATCTGTTATATGAAATCCGAGAAAACATGCTGGAATTCAGTTCCGGCATTAAACTTTAGTACGACGGGAAGTTTACACATTACGAGACATGTGTACTCGTTGAAAACATGTTGGCAATCTGAAAATGGTTTAAAAGGCTGTCCATAGCAGTTGTGCTCCTCTGTCCGTTGTTGTCCTGGATGAACCTATGTTACTTGGTCCTGTATCGATTGTTTGCTTCTGGTTTCATGTCAGAATAGCTTTGAACTTTAATCGGGACGTTGTCGTCGTTACTGTGACTGCTCGTACCCGAGCTGGTCTCCAAGTATCGCGCAGTGGCATTCGCCTTTTGACTATGATTTTGTTGGGATGAAGAGATTGGGTAGTAGAAGTATAGTGTGATTTATCGCAGTGCTCGATTACGTCGAGCTCAATTTAATTAGTTTGAGCAATATGCTTGGTAAAACGTTGTAGGGTATATTTACGTGCATTCCTGAATGATTTCCGAGGCGAAGGTGTATGCTGCGTGGGAGGAAGGTGAGTGCGGCTGAGTGTAATCAACTATAAATTGCTCCTGTAATGGGTGAAAAGTGTGTATGTGATCGATTTTCGCAAATTAAGAAAATTGATGTTGGTTGAAGTTATTTGTGAAAATTGTTCGGATACTGGACTGATATTTACGTGCACGTATGATTCGGAGTAATCTGAGCATTTTACAATCAAATTTTATTAAATTGTTTTTGATACTTATTTCTGATTTATTTTCGCATGTGTGATTCTGCTTTTATATTAAAGTGAAATTTCAAGCCTTCGAGCGTATTGCATTTTAATATGGGGCTGATATGTGTATTTTGGCTACATATTTTGTTAATATGATTGAAATATCCAGCTATGAAAGACATGATTGAAATATGATGAACCAATGAATATATAGCGTTATTTTCGGAATCAACTTCGTCTCTCAATATTCGTCCTTATAGAAACAACAGCTCTCCGTTCTTGCTTCGATTTGGTCAATATGAATGCACATAGCAATTGTATTCGCCGTTTTTAACGTGTTTGTATGATCGCAATCTGTAGAATTATCACTAATAGTTCTCGAGATATGAACCTAAAAAACTGACGTATTGATGTATTTATCGCCTGTATTCATCACTATGCATAAACCATATCCTAGTCCCTGTTTGAATTTCGTGTATAAAGCTTTTGTGCAGATTTTTATGGTGAGAGAATTCAATAAGATTAATATGAATCAACTCCAATAGTTAAGGACATACGAGGGGCGTTCAATGTATTCTCGGTATCGGGATGGTTTGATATTATTGTGGGTAATTAAAATATATCATTAGCTAACAACATTTTCTGAGGGTATTTATATAAAATTTCATGTTGATAACTACATTAGTTTTTTCGCAACCTCCAGTCAGAGACGACAAAAATGACTGACGCGACAATGTTGAAGAAAATCGAGCATCGTGCGGTGATTAAATTCTTCACTAAACAAGGAAAACCTCAAAAAACTATCCATGAAGAAATGGTAGAAATGGTATCGAAGATGACCCCCGCCCAGGTGGGCCAATCATGGTGGCTACCGAAGAAAATGTGAAAACTATCGAAAAACTTGTATTACAAGATGCACGTGTAAAAATCAAGATGTTGGCAGAAATAACTAAGCTATCCGTTGGTACTATGCCCACTATACTACATGATTATCTCAACCTTACAATAGTCAGTGCAAGATGGGTGCTGCGCATGCTCACTGCGCTTCAAAAGCAGGCGCGGGTTGACACTTGTAAGGAGTTTTTAGAGCTGTGTGGCGACGATCCAGCAAGTGTTTTCGAAAGGATAGTTACAGGTGATGAAACGTGGGTTCATCACTATGACCCCAAGAGTAAACAGGAGTCTATGCAGTGGCATAAAAAGGGATCAGACCCTCCGAAGAAGTTCAAAGTCACTCCATCGGCTGGCAAAATCATGGCCACAGATTTCTGGGATTCTAAAGGAATACTATTGATAGAGTACATAAAAAAGGTGAAACTATCAACGCAGAAAAATACTCAACCACTTTACGGCGTTTGAGAGAAGCAATAAAAGAAAAAAAAGAAGAGGAAAGCTGGCAAAGAAAGTGCTGCTTCTTCACGACAACGCACTGGTTGACACTGCGCGGCTCTCCAAGGCTGCTGTACGAGAGTGCGGGCTCGAGGAAATTAACCACTCACCCTGCAGCCCAGACCTGGCCCCTAGTGACTACTTTTTATTCGGAAATTTAAAAAAAGACCTCCGGGGAAAGCGATTTGCTGACGATAATGAGCTCAAGTCTGCTGTAAATGAGCATTTTTCAGGCCAAGAAGAACATTATTTTTTCAAGGGAATAGAAAAACTTGTTTCCCGATCAAACAAATGTATTGATATCATGGGAGATTATATTGAAAAATAAATTGTTTTCAAGATTTTATCTTTTTTCTAACATACACATATCGAGAATACATTGAACGCCCCTCGTATTTCAGAAAAACTAATTTTCATTACCTTTGATCATAAATAATTTTTTTGATTTAATGACTTGTAGCCGATCTGATCTAGGATTTGTATTTGGCGTATTTTGGTTCCAGTGCTGTCGCCAAATATTTCGTCCTCCCTCGATTGATGTGCAGGTCTACGTTTTCGCCACCAGCTGGTTTCTGATGAAGGATTCTTTGACAGATAGTGTGTTCCAACTTATAATGTCAACATCGTCCACCTAAGCCATACTTTGCGGCACTTAGTAAGGATGAATTCTGCAAGTGCCCCTAAAAAAGGGTTGCCCTTTGTTTCAATAGTAAGTTGTACCATCAAACAGTAGAGGCTATTTCTGTTCCCTTATGTACTAAGCCAGTGATTTCAGAAACTGTTTAAATAGTATTTGGCGTATGGTCTTTTTGATCTGTCTCCCACCATGTTTCGCATTAACATTTCATTTCCTTCAACACCGCAGTGTCCCGGTACCCATAGCAGATGCAAATTATTGAACCTAGTGACGGAGTTCAATCTTGCTCTGCATTTCTGGGCAATTATCAAAGTAGTCAAGTGTCTACGAGCGCAAGCAGCGCAACTTAACTGTCGTAGCAAATAGAGATACCCTTACCTCTCCACTTTACATCGAGTATTTCTACTTGGAAAACCGAAACATGCTTTCCGGGAAAATAAATCATTTGTCATTTTATGAATTTAGGGAGACGCCAGCTTCCGATATATATACCATTTTCCAGTCAAATTGATAAATTTTTACTACAAATTCATAATATTTTCGAGTCTAATTCATATTTTTTCAAATCTAATTCGTAAATCGAGATAAATTCATAATTTTCGCAAGTCAAATTCATATTTCGCAAAAGTCGAATTCATAGCTTTCTCGAGACGAATACATAATTTTTGTTTTTGCCAGAAACAATTTATAATTTTGAATTTTCACAAAAAAAAATATGCAATTACTTTAAGAATATATGAATTTAACTTGAAAAAATCATGAATTTAGCTCGACAAAATTATGAATTCAGCTTGCGAAAATAATGAATTTGATTTGTGAAAAATGTGGATTTGACTCCAAAAAATTATGAGTTTGATGCGAAAAAAACTGTAAATTTGACTCAGAAAAATTATGGATTTGGCTCGAAAACTTGTAATTTGGTATAGAAAGTTTATGAATTTTATTTGAAGATATATGAATTCGACTCGAAAATATTATGAATTTGTGCCAAAATACTATGAATTTGATTCGCGATAATGGTGTCCTCTTGGGCATCATCTTTTCGTGGTGAATGGACTTCCGTAGCCAAGGGAGTTACGCTAAGAACGCCTGGAAAATAGTTTAAGGATGAATAAAAAAACTGTACTTCTGCAGGTGGCAGTCAGAGCGAGTTTAAAAATACATCCGCGCTGAGCTCGCTCAGTATGCCAGGGACTCAGATTCTTCAGGTTCAACCCGACTGCATGACTGCAATTTAGGATCCTGGTTACTGTGGAAGCTTACAGGTAACCATCGAGGAGGAACTCATAGTCATCGAGTTTCTCAACTTGCTGATTGCATCTCGAGTATAACGTCGAACTTGGAAACCCAAGACTGACTTAAATTATTGAAAAAAATTAGCTAAGCTGAAAAATAGAAAACTGCTTATTGTTTTTGTGTACATGTTCTCTCGAATCATAGCAAACAGTCTACTTTTACAGGTATTGACAATTTTCATTTCTATATATGTACGCATAATCAGTGTTGTTCATTGAAAACATCATAATAACCTCAAACTAAGAAAGCAAATTACATCGCTTCTCTTTGTGACTAACAACCGATACTCAACATCACGAGTTCACTTAAAAAAACACTTAAAATGCCGCTTCGCATGGTTCTGCTTTATTATTAGAAGAGCAAGCACAAATTAGTTTCTTATAAAAATGTTGTTCTCTTTTCCTTAAATGCACCTGCACCCTGTGTACACGTTCCGCTGTTTCCACCAAAAATGCTCACAGTATGATTCCGACAATGATTCACTCAACACACAAAAAGCCTGAATCATCTCCAATGCAAGTCAAACCTAAACCTGCGTCAAAGTCCCCAGCCTTAACTATGTTCTTGGCTGATTCGCGTAGTCGAATTCCGATACGTAACGTGATTGCAGAAAAACGAGAAAAAGAGCGCGAGGTTTCGGCAAATAATGACTCTAAAGATCCACAACATAGACTTGAAAGGACATTGAGTCCCCTCGAAATTCAAGGGTTAAAGTGAGTTTTTATTTTAAGAAAGAATTTTAAGTATTGTTTAAATGAACTACATACCTATATTCGATGAATTTATAAAAAAAAAAATAGATTGTATTGATTGAGCTGTCTAGAATGGAACAAAGTTCTGACAATTCAAAGGAATAAGTTTCAGCCAACACTATTTAATATATTGCACAATAGATTGTTTTTAAAGAATTTCTAACTAAAACTATATTTTTCAGAGCTGAAAAACGAGCTGCTTGGCGACAAGCGCGTCTAAAGTCTCTGGAAAAGGATGCACTTGAAGCGCGCGACGTGATTCAGAGTATGAATCAGATTACAGACGATCTTCTTGATGAAACCCGTAAAGAGGTAAGCTTGCATGACTCGAATCGGTAGCAAACGTATTATAAACTAATATATTTTGATTTTTGTTTTCCTAACGCGTAATTCAGTTAATTAATACAGTGACAGTCATATGCATGTCAGAATAACATGTCCAGATTGTTTACGTATGCATTTGTTAACATGCAGAATGGATCTAACAACCGTTATGACGAATAAGGACTTTCGTCAATGAATATTTGCTATTATGTTGAATCATTTTTCATTTTGATTTATTTCAAAAACGCTTTGATGAAAGTCTTTACTCGATATCATAGTACATTTTGAGTTAATTTTTCATTTTCAAGTATTAATATTTTCTCGAATAACAGACAAATATCGATTTTCGGTAGACTGTTCCAATCGTACAGATTACGTTTGTATCTTTAATCAAAACGCTATATCCGGTTTTCCACCCAGCTAAACCGCACAGAATTTCGGGCAAATAGAAGATGTGTGCAGTCTGCTAGACAATTTTGTAGGCATTACGAGAAAATCCATCATTGAAAACTTTCTAAATTTCCCAAGCTACGTCGACTGGATTTCGGAATGTCTTCGCATTTCGTTCCGGAAATCTGATAGACGCTTTTGGCCTACACTTGATCCCATACAACAGCAAAATGTTCAATTTCGGTATCGACTTAAACACACAACGACATATCACAACAGAAGATCTCACCGGGAAATTCGCCTGGTGATTAAATAACATTTTGGGCGATTTAAAGGTTTAGAATTATGAATTTGCCGGGACTCATTCGAAATCGGTATTCATTGGAAATGTTTTCGATCGGAAAGGTAGCTGGTGAGAGAGTTGATTTGATTGGAGATGAAAAGTGTTGGGTATCGTAGATTAAAGGGATACAAATGGTATTTGTGGCGTATAATTAATGTTCGATTCATGAAAGCTCTAGAATTCATATATGTAGATTTTGATATGACGTAACAGTTTTTATCAAGTTGGTAGGTAGTGTGGTTTAGAAAATTCCAACTGAATGAGTAAATAGGATCATAAGGTTTTAAACGAGAAATCGATTACGCTAAAGTCAATCTGTTGCGAAATCGGACGAACGGAAATTATAATGGCGATACGGATGAAACAATACAGTTGTGAATATTTATAGATGTGATTAGTACACACTGTTACTGAGCCTTATGCTCCAAAATCTTGGAAGACTATTATACTCTTAATTAAGTGAAATGAGAGTCGAAAATTTATAGATTGGGTTGCTTTATTTTTCTTAAAGAAAATCAACCTAGTAGCTAATTTTTTGGTTCCACAAAATTTTTTTCATGGGTGTTTTTGGAAGTTATTGTGAAAGCATCTTAATTTACTATACAGCTTAAAATCATGGAATGATTGCTGTTGCTAATTTTGTTTGAGGATATATATAGAAACATCAGAAAATATTGTATTGAATGGCCTGTAAATTTGGCGAAAAAAAAACTAGAATTGACTAAACCCACTAAATTTCAAGTTCTTCGTCCTTAGTTTGTTGTAAGTTGATCATGATTTCAGAAAGTCGAGGTGATAAGAAGTGAGTTACAAAAAATATTAGTTTAAGGGGTTATTCTACTGTTAAACGGGTAAAAAGCAGTATCATTTTAAAAGTGTTGTAAAAAAAAAAACTATTAGAGATATCAATTTGAAATTTTGCATGCATCTTTATTAACAAAAAAAGTATAAAATCGCATAGTTGAATTTTTAAAAAAAAAAACAAAATGGCGGCTTCTGTATGGAATTGATGGAGCGCGCGCTGACGGCCAGAGTCGATTGCGCGGCACATTGCCCAGGTCGTCCAGGTGATCTGCAATCAGTTTAACGATAAAATTCTATTAGTTTAGCTACAAACACACAAAGTGAACCTAAATTGAGCCATAAAAATTGAAATTTGGTTATTTGGGAGCACTTTTTTCATCGAAAAAAACGTGCAAAATCGAGCATGCTATTTTCCAACACTTGTCAAATTGCGAAAATTTCATATTTATGGCTCAATTTAGGTTCACTTTGTGTATTTTTAGCTAAACTAATAGAATTTCATCGTTAAATTGATTGCAGATCACCTGGACGACCTGTGCAATGTGCCGCGCAATCGACTCAGGCCGTCAGCGCGCGCTCCATCAATTGCATACAGAAGCCGCCATTTTGTTTTTTGGAAAAACTCAACTATGCGATTTTATACTATTTTTGTTAATAAAGATGCATGCAAAATTTCAAATTGATATCTCTAATAGTTTTTTTTTACAACACTTTTAAAATGATACTGCTTTTTACCCGTTTAACAGTAGAATAACCCCTTAAGCTAAAAATGGCCTAGAAATTGTAAAACTCATATGGCGAATAATTGGCTGCAATCGTGTCAGAAACTGGAAACTATCTACTCACACAAAAGAAAAAACTTCAAAAAGTATATACGAGAAATTGAAATTTAAGCGAAGCAGCAAATCATACCTAATTGATCATTAACTTTGAGAAAATCAAATGAGATTGAAGCTGAGAAGCATAAAATTCATTAAACAATAGCGTTACTAAAGATGACAAATGCTCACTGTTTAAAAACATCAGTGATCAACTGAAAAATTGAAAAGCATGGTTCACTTACCAGCCCATGAGCATGAGGCTGTGAGTTGATTTAAGCAACGAATTCATCTCGAAATAAATTGAAAGATAAATGAAACGGAAACAAAATGTTTACATTTTTTCTGAAAAAGAGCCTTGCCTTCTGGACAAGCAGTCATTAGGCTAACGTTTCGTTTCTCTTCCCTACTTGTATCAATTTTAAACACATTGAGGTGCTAAAAGTTTATTTTTTTATAATAATAAATATGACTATTTTCTAAGTTTAACAGTTCGCAGCCAACACTTTTTATTAATCGTTTAGATACATAATATTAACGTTGGTAAAAATATATATAAATTTTTTTTTATTCTAATTTATTTTGGTGTCATATCTTGTTTTAAATTAGATTTCTAATATTTATTTGTTTTCTTTAAAACATTTGCTTTATTAAATCATGATTTTACTTTAAAATGTTTATTTTTCTTTTTTCATTCATTTTGTAAAGGCCTATCTATTAGGAAAGTAGAATTCTGGATAAGTGAGGTGACTTATCAAGGAAATAGGACATGATAAAGAATCAAGTTGCTTCAAACAATTAAAATTAATTTTTCTCAAAAGTCAACTTTGTTTCCCGTGAATTTGACACTGAGCTGGTCAAAGTGTCCTTTATTGTGCTTAAGATGCTCGTTCTTCAGAACAACTATTTACATTAAATTATTCAAATCAATTCCATCCCCCTGCGTATTTTGAGCATCAAAAAATCTTATCTTATTTTATATGTCTTATTATCGAAAATCCATCAACTAAAACACAGTTCTTGCATTTTTTTACTCCCACTTAAATTCATTCTAAATTTATCTCTGTGTTTAAAGCGCTTTCTTTTGCAAAAATTATTTTTATTCAGTAGCTTTGCTCTCTAACTTTAGACCCTTCCGCAAGGTCAAATCCCATACGACCAATGGCCATCAATTATTCCGAAAGGCCATGCGATCTGTTTTGAATCTCTTATTTTGTTTCTAGATTCTGTATTTATACTTATTCTAAGCTATTTTCTTTATATCTTTGTCAGTCTTCCATTCATAATGTACTTCAATTTCATTCAGAAGGGCGCTTTTGGCTAGTTCATCTATTCTGTTAATTGTAAAATTAGAGTAGCTCGGAATCCATGTAATGCCGGATTTATACATAGGGACGAGCGTCTCGTGGACAAGACTCACCAAGACTCAACAAGACAGTGGACGAGACTCAACAAGACATATGGTGAATTGTTTATTTAGGACCATGCACCATGTCCCATTCATAGGGTGAATTGTTTACTTAGGATATTGCACCATGCATCTTTCGACAGATGTGAGCTGTTTTGTTCAGTTCAGTGAACGATGGCTGAGGTACAGGTTGTGGCTATTGCTACTGCCTGGTGTGCGTTGAGTGATTTCAATCTGGGACACGCAAAGACATGTTTGAAGTCCCAGCGAAAAATCGAAAATGTGAATGAGCACATGCTACCCTCTCGAATCCCTTTGACTCGATGCATAAAACCGACTTCGCTTCCAGCGGCTTCGAGCTAGGACGAGACGGTCATAAACACTCAGGCACAGCAATAAAAGGATCACTATCCCTTCATAAAACAAACAAGAGCCGACGAGCAAACCATTTACACACGCGTGCTTGCCATGAAAAAAACAGCCGAGAATAGACAAGGAGACCATTTACACACAGACCTCGTCTACACTTGCCATTCCTCGGCGAGAATGTAAACCCGGCATAAGGTTTAAGGAAAATACTTGTTGGCCCTCTAGCCGGCAGGTGCTATTTTTCGCCGTCTTTGTCGCTGGTTTTTCAACCCCCCCAATACACTTACACCATGCTGCATTTGCTTAGATCAGGTGATTTGGCCCACATATGGCAGCATCTAGTTTGCTTGTGGTGTCCACAATCGACCCTGGTACAGTGATGCAAGGGCATTTTTAATTTTTTTTAATATCTAAAAATTTCGGCACCTCCAAAAATTCAAAAACCTCCAAAAAATACCCATATTTAATAGCATTAGCCATATATTTAACCTGATCTTAAGCAAAAACAAGTATTATAGATGCAGGGGCTATTACTAGCCGTTGAACCTTTCCTTGCCAATTCATCGGCTTTTTCGTTGCCTTTCACTCCACGATACCCTGGCACCCACATTATCAGGATAGGAATATTCCTTGGCTTTTCATTCAGAGCCACGCAAGAGCGAAAATGATTGCCTTGCTGTCGACGCAAATCGTCTTTGGTTTCGTTGATGTTCCGCTAATGGACTCAACTGCTATGCGTATAGTATATACTTCAAACTGAATGACAATAGTAAGGGCCGACAGTCTTCACCACAGGTTAAGGCTCAAATCCGTAGAAAGCACGTCCAAGCCAGCTCCTGTGTCCGTCTAAATACACCATCGGCAGGAGCTTCCTTTTTCTTCCAGTGTATTCTTGTGGGTATTTTGACCTGGAAATCCCTACCAAGATATATTATTCCGCTCATATGGTCCGTGTCTTCCGCAACAAGTT
The DNA here is from genome assembly GCA_963978885.1 of Nemotelus pantherinus. Lineage (NCBI taxonomy): Eukaryota > Metazoa > Arthropoda > Insecta > Diptera > Stratiomyidae > Nemotelus > Nemotelus pantherinus. The sequence continues at coordinate 36,077,621 of OZ022265.1, read as the reverse complement.
CAAATCTTCTACGGCATTCTGAGAGAATGCCGCTGTGACCCCACTGATTTGAGTCGTTCGACATGCCGGAACTTTTAGCGCATGTTGCCGCTAAGCTTGCGCATCTAAAGATGAATCGATCCAGGGGCATAAGTCCCAGAAAAATTTCCAGTTTTTGAAGCATCCGTTATACATACATATACAAACTAATCTTTGCAGTTTTGTTAGCTCCTTGATGTTGGTTTTACTCTCCGCTGCCTTCCACCACACGATCGCTCCATACACCAAACTTGACCTCACTACACGTGTGAATATGTGAATTTAAGACCCCAGGTATATGAGTAGGCAGATCGGCACACGAAAAGTGCTGCGCGAGCCTTACCTATTCTATGCTTCACATTAGCCCCCCAGCTCGGTTTCTTGTCTATTATAAGGCCCAAATATTTAACACTATCAACAAATTCTAATGTTATTCGGTTGAGGCTAGGAGTAGGAATAACTGACGCCTTGTCTTCCCTTGTGAAAAGTACAAGTTTGACTTTTGTTGGGCTTGCCCTAAGACCAGCTTCTATGGACCAGATTTGGATTTAGCCCAGCGCGGATTGTATAAGGTCCAACAAAGTGAGAACGCATCCCTCACAAGTACCATAATGTCATCGGCATACACCACCATCTCAAAGCCACTGGCTCTTAAAATCTCCAGTATTTCGTTGACGGTCAGGGTCCAGAAAAAAAGAGATGTAATACCTCCGTGTGGTGTTCCAGTTCCGACTATTCTCTCTACTTTGGCCTCCAAAAAGGTAGCCTCAATCTGCCTACTTTCAAGCAAGTCCGATGCCCAGGTCGCCAGAGATTTATCCACTCCATATCGAACCAAGGCATCGATGATACTCGCAACAGTGACGTTATGGAAGACCTCCTTAATGTCAAATTAGGCCGCCAACGTGAATTCCTTTTGCTGTAGGGATTTTTCTATTGTACCGCCAACTTTGGGTAATGCCGTTTCCATTGATCTACCCGCCAGATACGCGTGATGATCGACACAGATTCTCGCGACATCAATCGAGCTATTGATATGTAGATCAACAAGCCTCTTTAGTGTTTTCAGCAGAAACGATGTTAAGCTAATTGGTCTAAAGTCCTTCACGTAATGATAATTCAACCTACCAGGTTTCGGAATGAAGACCACTCTAGCTTTGTCCATTACTCGGGTACTACCCCGAGGCCGAGGCATGCGGTAAAAATACGCTGCAGGATGGTGATGATGGTCCTGTGAGCGTTTTGAAGCATGATGGGCGATATCTCATTAATCTCTGCAGCTTTGTAAGGTCGAAATGTGGCTATAGCACAATCAATCTTGATATCATCTACCACTTCCTTGATCAGCTGCTCGGACGGCCGGTGGGTTACTCGAAAAACGTCCTCACTCGGTGCCGTGTAAGTCGAATTAACCATCCATCTTTTTTCCGTACTGGATCAATGATTTTACGCAATACTCTCTTTTAAAACAAACATATGGCTTTTTTAGACGCCTGACCGTTTTGTGGATGCGGAGCTTCAAAGTGGGGAATATCGAAAAGAATGTCTTATTGGCTACTTGAACTCGTTGTTTAATTTCGTGAACTAAATCCCACACTTCTAGAGGTTGAAGTAGTGCATGAAGTAGTCTACGTTTTCAAGACTATAGTCCCCTATCGTTAGATTTTATCTTGCTGGCGTCTCTTTCCTTGATTGAGTCATAATTTTGATTTTGTGCTCTTAAATTTGAAAATTAGTTTTTTCGGCAGTTGCGTTTTAGTTATCAGTACTTCCTGGGCGTCGTTGACGGAACGTACACATAATATTGATATCAGCATAGACTACTAGCCGCATCGACTTGAACAATTTAAAGAAGAAAACGAGTTGTTTATGTCATTCTTAGCTAGCACTTGTAATGTTGAGTCGGTCATGGACATTCTCACTAACAGTAGCAACTTTACCGGGATTCCAGGGCTGCAGCATTGTGCTATATAATGTGGTTTGGTTGAGGCTACGATATGCTTGTTTGAACTTGACGAATATCTGGTGAGCATCGGGGTTGAATTCGTAGGATTTTTCCAAAATGTGTTTTACCGTAAATACTTGGTCTATTATCGATCTTCTACGTCTGAAACCGCTTTGATATTAAACAAGGATTTGATGAGCTTGATTTGAAATTCTAATTCAAAATAGTAGATGTTCCTGTAATGTTCGCACCACAGTTTATCATCTTTTATTTAAATGGGGCAGAAAGGGTATTATGCCGTTAATCTGTCATCGTTTCTTACTCCCATATGCTTGCAACCAAACGATAGATTGCTCTTAAACGTTAACTTCGTTTCATGTCAGGGATTTGACAGAGTACTGTCATTGTATGAACTGATGAATAATGGTGTGGGTAGATTCCCGTTTAATAATTTCTGGAAATAAAACGCCTTTTTTTTCTTCACTTGGATTGAGCCGTTTATGAAGCTTCCGATATGAATCCTACACAGGCTGGTGTTTAGTCGTGTTTTAAGTGTCTCAATACTTTGGACGTTATTCGGGTGTCATTTGTTTTCATTCATGCTAATTAACATATTTGCACAGTTCAAAGTATTGTTTCTTACGTTTAATTATTTTATTGGCTCCTCTCTAAAGATCCTCAAATTTTTCCTTCTTGGCTTTTGTCGCCTGAAAGATGCCTGACAGAAAAGCGGAAATTATTGGTTCCAATGGAGTATAACTTGAATCAAATTTTGGATTTTTTTTGGTATAAATATCAGGCATGGAGACAAAATGGTGGTTCCACTGCAAAGTTACTATGTAACACTCTAAATTTGGCTTATTTATAAGACAAACCAACTGGAAAAAAGGATGACCACTTCTGTTCAAGGCTCATTGCTTCTTGAACAAAAAATAAATTATAACCACGTTAGAATATATCTTTACAATAAAATTTACAATTAAGACACAATTAAACATATTCAGCATTAACTGGGTAGGTTATTCGTTCATATAATACGTACTGTGACTCCCGAACGAAATAAATGCGAAAACCATCGTCGATTTTTCCCTTGTCAACAACAACAGTCGGCCAGTTGAAAACGTAAAATAATGCAATTCAGCATGTCCTGGACGGAAAAGATGTCAGACATACTTATTTTTCGAAGAAAAACTGTCGTCAGACATTTCCATTCCCATTCATTTATTCATATGTCCGTTGTTTCATCGACAGGCTTTCCTCTTTTCGCTGTCATCTTAGTGAAAATGTCAATAGTATGAATTTCAGGAATTTCATTAGCTTGTACATCTGTGACGGCCTGCCATTCATAGTAGATGTGACTGCAGATGCCGAAGACTGCTTCGAACCACTGGATTTTTCAGCTTTCCTTTCTTTCTATGTATTCTTTCGATTTGTCCTGTCTCCCGCTAACGTTGCACTTCACGCTCCATTACAACTCCAAATAGTATTTGCAGCCATTTCAATCCGCTTTCACGGGGTCCTGGCATGATGGAAATATGTATAGATGTGTATACATGCACTTAGGTACCGCCATGAGGATCACAGCATTCCTGGTGAGCACATTTCATAGCTCGAATATTTGCTTTGCATGATGTTTTTGTTCTTGAGGATAGGAACGAACAAAAAGAAGGGAACTTGGTAAGAGAAAAATTCGCTTTTCATTATGTGGAACGCTCGGTATGTAAGCCGTGTTTTTCTGACGCAGCACTGAATGCATTCAGGGTAGGTCGAGGATGAGTTTTCCGAGGCACATAAAATACGCTCGAGCAAAAACGAATAGAGCTAATATTTTAGGTGTAGGGATGTGTTCAAGTTTGTTAAACATTCACGTACATATGTTATCTGCGCTTTCATGAATCGAACATTTTTCTTCTTGTTTCGCTTGATGAATTCACCATTCGGATTCCGAGTAATTTTGGTCGGTCGCCATGTTGAAATGAATTTGATTGATGGGAATCTGATTGCATGCGACCAATTATCACAAATTGCTGAAATAAAATCAACACGAATTTAAGCGGACCGAAATATTTCGTGAAATTGGTTATGGAGATTTTATAATTTGATATCGCAATCATTGCGCAATTTAATATGATTGCGAAAAATAAATAAATTTAAAAAAATTAAATATTTCATCTATTAAGCTGTTGATTTTCAATGACCTTATGAAAGGTTGTTGTAGTACGCTTGATGTGAATGCAAACTGAATTAACGATAAAAAAGTTTAAATTTGTAATAATAAAGGAGACGAGAAAATAAATTTGATGACCAGTAATGATATACGAGGAACTATTTATCTGTATTCAAAAGTTAATTTTTTGAAAATAAATTGATGATATTCTCAATGCCATGTTGCTTGAAAAAATCTTAGACATGATGTTTCTCCATTTGATAAATTCAAAAAAAAACCATACAGATGATCATTTATGTACATACCTAAAATTATTTCGTTTATTAACAGAACATAAAATTTCCGCGGATCGCGATCAAATCTAGTCCAGGTGCTGTAATAGTGCGGGAAAGAGAAAAAGTTGTTGATGAGAAAATTACACGACGTACCGAAGAAGTAGCCTGTCCAATAACTGGACAACCAAAATTACGAACAGTCGAATATGTTGAAAAAGTCATCGAAACTGAGGTTAGCTCGTTTTCCCCTATCTTGATGAAAAAATTTCGTACAAGGCGCACTAATTTCTGAGTTTTCTTATTTTCCGTCTATTGGTCTTTGATGTTAATGAAATCTTACCTTAGCAATTAAAAATGCACATGGAAACTGTAAATATATGATTTTGCGTTTTTTAGCGTTACCTGTAAGTGGGATTTGCCTTTGGAGTGAATTTATTTTAGATTTGTAGAATATTTAGATGTAGATGTGATGTTGCACCATATATTCACAAATTTTCGCACAAAATTTAAATGCACAAAGGAAATGCTTTTTGTACTAATAGTGAAATTATTTGTATATTGTAAATAATTCAATTCCGTGCTTGCTTAGACTGGTACGTAAGCTTGAACGTTTATGTGGTATTTAGTTGAGAAAATACTTCCGACAACACAAACATCGACAGAATATTTTTTCTCTGAGCATTTTTTCCACTCTTAAGCCGTTATACTAAATCACCACCTGGAATATTTTCAGAATGACATATAACTCGCTGAAACCCGTCGCATATTCCACATTGTCGTCATTACTTTTCCTAAAAGTTTTAGTGAAAATAATTTCCGTTGGTTTTTACTTTCCATAATTTTTCTTGTTGGTTCTACTGATTCTACTTTTTTTAAGGGTCGGTACTTGTTTGAAAGTCAAGAGGCAGCGTCATGCTTTGCCACAAGGATGTAGTACCTAGCTATCGTGCGAAAAAATCCCCGGAGGCTTGATGTACTTTTTGTCTTACCGCGACAAAAAAAAAATGCTGCTTTGAAACAAGCGAACGGTGTCTCCTCGCTTCACTCGAAGCTATTCAAGCCGTCAACGATAATTTAAGTGGCTCCTTTGTCCCAAGTGCTAATTTATGTTACCCTACCATCATGACTATATATGCAGGTATGCATGTGCCAGAAGGATCTGTGGGTGACGATGACAATGGTCGCACTGGTGTCATGAAAAGTTTCCAGACGGATAAATTGTGGTGAAAGCTATGACAAATTTCAGTCGGAACAGGACCAATTTCGAAATATTTTTTGTAGGTGCTAGGTTCCATTTTCTGCTTCTCGTTAATTATGCTTAACTTAATGAGTTATTGTTGAAAAAGAATGCCAGTTGTGAATTTTTCACACCTGGCAAAGCAATATGTTGCTTAGAATGCTTATAAAACCATTTAAATCCTTGGCGGCTATCATTTGATTACTCAATCTTCTACTAAGATACCGTTGCTTAGTGCTTAATAGTTCATTAAGTAGATAAACCATATTTCAGACCTTTTAAAAATTGTTTTTGTCATACTCGTAACAACAGCAAAATTAACCACAATTCAGTTTTTTGCAGCTCTTCTTCGAGCCTCTTCCATCTGCATCACCACCAATTTGAATATAATGGTCATCAATTTGAATATAATGATCGTTTTTTTCTTCCTTTACCACATTTTTTTACCATCATAACCCGATGACGACGACGAATCCTTTCGCAACAAACGTTGTTTTGGTCAACAAAAAACTCTTCTGCGTACCTTCGTTGGGTTCCGACGATCTTTTCATGTTTTTACTCTCATTATTTTTATCTACTGGATTGTGCCGTGTTCGCTGTTAAATGCACAGGCCATGTAATCCCAGACAGGAAGTTAACGGGCGAATGTTGTCCAAACGACGCGATGGGTGGACGATGCCGCTTCTGTTGTTGCTCAAAAATTCTTCGAGAACATTTTGGTGCTGTGTTGATGATGTTGGAAAAAGACGGTCCACTTTTAAAGTGGAGCTCTTAGTTTCTGGGCTGATTATTTGCATGTCGAAAACACTTAGTCTTCCTCGTTCACAGGTGGATGGTTTGTGGATAGTTAAAGTATGAATACAATGATACTATTGTGGTTGAATCATTTTTATGAGGCCGAGATGATTTCGTTGGGAAGCGGTGCTGTAAAGGCGGAGTTTATGTTAGGTTGTTTGCTACTTTAAATTGCTTGGGTTGTTATTAAAGTGCAAAGAATGAATAAATGGATGAGTGTACTTTAATTTTATTTCAATTCGATGCTGTAAAAAGTGTTTGTTGCGGATTTGTGCACTTTGGTTTGCTTGTTAATCATTTGGGTGGCGGTTTTTTACACGCAGCTTAGAGCTGTTTTATGTACTTGATTATATAGCCAAGAATAAAGTTCGTATCTTACGCAATGTTAGTAAAGTTCGTATCTTACGCATATATGTTGCTAATTATGTCTTTTTGGTTTCATTTTATATTATAAGAGTTAGAATATAATTAGTATAAGACATTTATGTCTTTATCTGGTCGGTCTTTTGTTCCAAGACTCATGTTTGCGTGAACAAATAACAAAAATAGGTGATTTTTGGTGATTATTTTGTAAAGATGATTTTAATTGTCAAAATCAATCACATGAAAAGATCTTTCAAGCTGGTGATGGTAAATTGAAAATTTTTCAATAGTGAGAGTCGAAATTTATTTCAATAGTTTCCGTCAAAACAGTGTATGATTAAAATAAAGATTGCGCCCAACGTGGGTGTGATAGACTCATGGCATAAAGATTTTCTCATATAATGTTTTTTATTAATATAACATGTTTAATGATAATAAAAAAAACACGGCAATACCACACTGGAATAACCGGTTCTCGTCCGATCACCGAAGTTAAGCAGTGTTGGGCCGGTTAGTACCTAGATGGGGGACCACTTGGGAACACCGCGTGTCGTTGGAACGTAAATCCCTTATACCAACAAACTATTTGTCTGTGAATCACTATATAAAAAAAAAAAAAAAAATATGCTTAGTTTCCGTTCGTATTTGTGTCATTAGGTTCTTTGGCTAATCTTTTTTATATGGGTTATTTAATCAATCTACAAGTATACTGAATTCGCAAATTCCCAGATCATGTTAAAAGTTTAAGCAGTGGTCGCTGCAAGTGAAGTTGGTATATACAGTTTAGTGTTCAAAGTTTATAGCAGGATGTGCACTAAAAATATGGCCAGTAGTTAAACTTGACGCAACTCATATTGTTAAATATCCTATCCATTAAAATTTTTATTTATGAAATTTTGACTACTTATTTCTTCTTGTCTTTCAAAAATCGCCTGTTAGAAGCGAATTTTTCAAACTTTTTTCTTTAAAAGTAATGGAGTAATGAATAGGCTGAGAAGAGATCCCAAAACCAAACTATAAACAATGTTGTGACAAGTATTGCATACATCTGTTTGAATTATATATCCGGTAATATACGAATTATTTAATGAGAATATTATATCCATGGCAATTTCCAATGCGTTCTAGCCGAGTGACTACTTTCTAAAAATTCTTAAATATAGAACAGAATTTCTCAAATATCTAAGTTTCTCTAAAATCGGAGTCCTTCGTGATCTTGAAACAAAATTAATCGCTACCTTGGCTCTTGCAAAGCATGTAAGGTATTATAATTATCTGATAAGGTTAGTTAATATTTTTAATCATCACTGCCTAAATTTATAACAACACATTTATTGCCTTTATCGAAAATTGTAGTGAAAATCTCTCCATGCTTAAATGTGTGAGAGAAATACCTGACATAAGATTAATAACAGTTTATAAATGCTAATGTAAATCATAACCTATTGTCATTTGGATAATCACAAGTGCAGTGCTTAATGTCAGTAAAACTCTTACCCTGAGCAACATAATTAGTGTCACAACAATATGCTTTCCTATTTTCATGACATAGTTTAACTTCAGTTTTGAGTATCTTACACGTAGTGTAGCTGAGGACTTTCTTACCTCTAATTGTTTCCACCAAGTATTTAACTGCTGAAGTCATTTGATATGTAACAGTAACAGTTTTCATTGACGTTCACCAAGTTTCAGGAGAACCATCACTTCGAATGCCATTTATGTCCTGAATGGTCTTTTTTTGCTGACTCCGAATTCAGGCTTCAAAGTCAACGGATAAAATGTTAAACGTATTTATTTTTGCAATCATATATTTTATAATATGGTCAGCCAAGTCAATGTCCGGTGCTTAATGCTTGCCAAATCTGTCATGTGAAAATCTCATATTCCCATAAAAACAGGCATTACACATGCGTTGCTATCTTGACGGATGTCTCTCCATCACTTTTCCTGGAATGTTGTTCAGGTCTGTATACTTCCGCTCCTTCATTCTGGAGGTTGCGCTGTTCAGCTTTTTTTCAGTGAACAATAGAATATCCTCCCGGTGCACTGTGTGACCATTTTCTACTCTGACGCCGTGTCCTGAAAAAGCGAATCTACAATAAACTACAGGACATCTGTTTCCACGGTCTCAAACATCAGGTATCAAACAGCCGAGCCTAACGGACGCTATTTTATATTTTAATTTAAAGCCCAATTTTTCCTTTAGAATCTGGATATTTTATAATTTATTGACAGATATCGATATTTCGAGGGTAATCTGCCCTTTTCTTAAGTGTCTAAAATCATTTATTTTTTGAAAACTAAAAAAAGTTGAATCACAACTTTTTTATAGTTTGAACCCAACAGATTTTGCCTTATTTTTTTATATATCTTCTGTGTTTCATTCCCTGCCCTTATATTCCTTTTTATGATTCGCAACAAGCCGCGAAAATTCTGGTCTACAACAGATCGCTGTAGCCTGTGCCTGCACGTTTGATCCTTTCGCCCGATTTCATATATCTGATTTTTGATATGACATCGAAGCATCGCACGCTGCTTGAATTTGGTGGAATTCGTCAGCATTCTCATTGGACTGCGCTGACTTCACCACTAAAACTGCAGTCTAGTGACTCCACAGGTTTCCTCCTGCTCAACATCGAATTTTTTCGCACAAGTATTTTTTGGCTAGGCTTCTGTGGGACTGTATCTTCGTCAAACATATAGAAAGCACTAAAGCTGTGATCACTTCCAGTCCAATCCCCAAGCCACAATATTTTGCGCCCAAAGTTCGCTGATCAACCTAGACCTTCCGATTGTCTACAATCCATAAGGCTGCATAGTCCGAAGAGTCTGAATGCAATATTCCCGGATTTAATTTTCGTTGTGGTTCACTGGGCATTGTACTTTGGGTTCTGGATTCATGCATAAGCATCGTAAACAAGTCGTCCGCAGTGTAACAATTTTACAGTTTTCCCTGAAGATCTGAACAGCAACTTCTTCTGAGCTTAAAACGTTTCGGCAAATCTTTGTATTTTCCTGACCCCAGAACTATTTTAATTTAGTCGTTCTTAAACAAATGAAATCTCTATGGCATCTCTATGCTAGGTGTCCGACTTTTCCGCAGTTTTCAGTAGTTACTGCTACTGTCTGGTGCTTTGCAGCCCTTTTTGTGGGATTGTATCACATGCATTTGAAACATCACATTTCAAGCCACCTCCTGGCCCTGTCATAAACGTAGCCAATTCTTATCCGTACATTATCAACTAGTTTAAGATTTTATAACCCATCCAGTTCTACGAAAGCTTTCTTGTATTTGAAGGACTGCCGAGGCCCAGTATCTTGATTTTTGCTTTGGAGATTAGCTTTTTAGCCTCGTTTAAATTCTCCATACCTTCGCCAGGTTTCGCGATGTCCCAGGATTTTTCTAATATCACTAGCGCTCTGCTGTCTGCCGTTTTCTTAATTTGGTCAATTTGTGCCCTGGTGTTGCTTGGCCTTACACCTTAGCGAATATGCCGAAGGCCTTCCACGTCAGTTATCTTGCTTCATTTTTTTGTGGCCTGGACAATTGTATTTTCTCCATCTTTGATTCCTTCCTTGTTTGCTTTGGGTCCTTATTTTGCTCCAATTTTTCAAATACCATCCGTCTTTCTTCTGCAGCTTTTTTTTTTTTTAACAAAGTAACCCAAGAGTATCGCTCGTTGATGCTTACTTCAGCACGTGGCGTATCAGTGTTAGGGCTACATTTAGACGTCCTTGTCCGCTTTTATGTTTTGACTTGCACAGTTCAGGGAGCTCCGACAGTTTCCTTTTCATTTTGTCCCCTTGGTTTGGATAACTTTATTTTCTTTAGTTTGGACTCAGGCTTCTTCCAATCTTCTTTAGAAATTTCTTTAACTTTTAGAGCCTTTCCAAGTTTAAGGAGGCCATTTTCCACACTGTTCCTGAGACGCGGCTGTCATTTTTTTTTAAACTATAACTTGACATTTGTAGGTTCTGACTCGAGAAGTACATGTTATAGTCGCTAGACAATTACTCGCTACAAGGCAACGAATGGTTGTCTGGGCCAACCAATGCTCCGCACACGAAGTTTTTTCGCCGGATTGGACAGTCGCCTAAATTATCCCGTGGTTATCTGTGCAAGCAGGAAGGTCACGTTAAGGCTGGCAAATGCCAGATTAGCGCTAAATAGGAGTAATAATCATTTGAACCTGTCCCGCAAACTTACTGGCGTTAGCTTCGCAGGAATTGATGCCTTTCAAGGTTTTAACAAGACGAAGTTGGTATGATCTTATCCTGTAACTGAAAGAACTCGGGTACTTGCAACCACCAGCCCGAATGCATAAATTTCAATTCATGACTCTAGATCTTTGTTAGTGTAGAGTGTGTCAGTTTGTACCATTATAGGTAAACTATATTAGCATTACTGGTGGCATTGTTACAACGCATCAATGATGAGGTGCATGTCAGCAGGTCAGATTTATAAAATAAAGCGAGGAGAGTGAGGATGAGAGATACTATAAAATTGGGAGTTTACGCTGTAGGAAGAATGGACAGTGGATAGCAGGTGGCGATGAACGCACGGTATACACATTAATGTGTATTACCAGGGGCCCACACATTCACTTCTTATATGATCATATGTTCAAACGTTCAAAACCAAATCAGAAGAAAGCCATAATATATATACTACTATACCCTTTATTTGTGCATTGTGAAGCGTATGGATCTGTGGTCAGTAAGCACATTTTAGTTAGTAATATAAGAAGATAATAAGTTGATGTCAGTAGATAATTTAATTATAGTTCTTTATATAGGATGTTTTTTTTAGAGAGTTTCGATTTCAAACTTGAATAAAATAAAAAGTAGCAGTTGGTCGCTTTCCTTTTTTTTATTGTGAAGTTTGAGTCTTTGCATTTAGTTTTCAAAAATGATCTCGTGTAAATGACCACCGTGACTACCTCTCAAGAAGCTAATCCTGGAGGTCCAATTTTCAACCACTTGTTGAAGCAAATGGGACCGCATATCATGATTGACGCGAGTTATATTGGCTTTTAAAACGTCGATCGTCGCTGGTTTGTCATCGCAGACCAACAATTTCATGTATTGCCACAAAGAGTAATGCAACGGCGTCAAATCGCACGATCTTGGAGGCCACTTGACAGGCACATTTCTCGAGATAATGCGAACTCCGAATTTCCTCTTCAATAAGTCGATAGTTGCGGTTGCAGCGCCATCTTGTTGAAATCACAACTTTCTCACATTTGTATGACGCAAATTTAGGAACAAAAACTGGTTTATGGTTGCTCTGTACCGATTGCTAGTGACAGTAACGCACTCGCCGTTTTCATCTTTGAAGAAGTCTTAAGGTAGAACTATAATGCAATTAAGTGAACTTAAGTGAGCGCTGAAACTGAACGAAAATTCACTCAATTGAAGTCGATCGGTTAATTTGCCCATAATAGAATTAAGTGAAGCTTCATGAAGCTGCCGCCAGAGTGGCGAATATGAATTTGAATTTGCATATTGCATTTGGGCAATATATTTGAATAGGATTTTGCTGCAATTGAAATATAGTTGTCTTCATAGCTTGATAGCTCTGTTGCAAGAAATCGTGAAAAATTGTTATTGAGCTGAAACTCGGCACTTTGCTGTAGATTATTAGATCTATAAAGATGGGCTTGGTGCAGGCTCTTAATTTGTACTTATATTCAAATAAGTGAACAAAAGAAATGTTTTTTGAGCAATATTGGTATGCGACCGGAATATATTTCATCAACCAGGTCTTTGCTGCTGAAGATTAAAATTCAATAGTGGACAGCTGAAGCATGGTGTGTGGTTATTCTTTGAATGAAAAAAGCTGGCATTTTAAGTAGTTGGCATTTTAAGTAGTTTATGTACTTTTTTTTTTAAAAGTAAGTAATTTAAAGATACAAGTAATTAAAATACTATATAATTTATTATTTCGTATGTACTTTCATTTATTATTTCGTATGTTGTTCAACGCGTTTTCTCTTTGAAATTATGTTTGATACTCATTATTCCTACCTCCTGTAAAAATAGCATTTAAATGATCGACGAAAAAATATTTTAGATACCTGTTATTATTTTTACAATGTCGCGCAGGATCATATTCGAGACATCTAATTACTACTTCCTATATTGTAAACTGTTAATGAGCTGTTTAAAAATAAAAGGTCTAATTGGAATTGTTTTTGCGGGATGATGAAAATTGAAAAAAAAATTTTATTTACATTGAAAATTTTTCTTTGACAAAGTGGTTTCGAAACTATGCACTGATTCTGATTAGACAACAGCACACAGTGCATGCTTGACTGAAGTGACCACTTGCAGTTGGAAATCATTAATTTTTATTTACGCTAGTTGTGACAAATTTTAACATCTCCGACTTATGTATATCTATCGACATAATTTACTTGTAAAGGTTATTTAATTGTGATCATGGCTCCCATCTTGTCTATAAATCGGCATAGACAACGTATGTCGTCTCTAAAGCTTATCAAAGCAGAGAATATTGATACGGGAAACTCGATCGTTTTGCGGAATAAGCCTCCGAAGCCGAATCAAGCGTAAATAAAAGTTAATGATTTCCAACTGCAAGTGGTCACATCAGTCAAATATGCATTGTGTGCTGGTGTCTGATGACAATCAGTGCATACTTTCGAAACCACTTTGTCAAATAAAAATTTTCAATGTAAATAAAAAAAAAAATATTTCAATTTTAATCATCCCGCAAAAACAATTCCAATTTGATTCGGCTTCGGAGGCTTATTCCGCAAAACGATCGAGTTTCCCGTATCAATATTCTCTGCTTTGATAAGCTTTAGAGACGATATACGTTGTCTATGCTGATTTATAGACAAGAAGGGAACCATGATCACAATTAAATAACCTTTACAAGTAAATTATGTCGATGGATATACATAAGTCGGAGATGTTTTTGTACTCCGTTTTACTGAAAACTGAAAAATTCCTCTCTTTCAGTAAATTTCCGTAGGGTCTGAGCTACTGAAAAATACTGAAAACCGTCAAATGGTTTTTGGCGTAATGTTATTATGAAGGACGAATATTTTGGAGGCGATAATTTATCACCGCTTAGGATGACTTTATAATCACTATTGTTCTCCCGAATACCGACAACTGACACTTTTGTTTGTCAATTTTCAGGAAATGCAATGAGAGCGTTTTCGTAATTTTCATGAATTTCCCCCACTGCATGATTCAGGAAAATTCAGTGACTGAAAGTACGCGAACAGACCTAAAATATTCAAATATTTCACATACCTATTATTGCTTCAACAATACCGCATACGAACGATCATTACTTCTACCTCCTGCAAAAATAGGAAGCGATCCACGAAAACATATTCAAATATTTTACGTGCCTTCTATTGTCGTAGTCGTTACACATACCTCCTGTCAAATTTACTTAATTGATGTACGGTCCCAGTCGTACGCCACTTAAGTGGCCCGAATTGAACGAAACTTAACGAAACGGCAGATAAGTGCATTATGGGTATGCCGCTTGTTTTCTATGCAACCGTACTGTCACTTAAGCTACTTAAAGTTCACTTAATTGCATTATAGTTCTACCTTTAAGGTAGAACTATAATGCAATTAAGTGAACTTAAGTGAGCGCTGAAACTGAACGAAAATTCACTCAATTGAAGTCGATCGGTTAATTTGCCCATAATAGAATTAAGTGAAGGTTCATGAAGCTGCCGTCAGAGTGGCGAATATGAATTTGAATTTGGAGGCATATGAGATGAACTGATGTGAGCGTTTACGCAATATATTTGAATAGATTTTTGCTGCAATTGAAATATAGTTGTCTTCATAGCCTGCTAGCTCTGTTGCAAGAAATCGTAGAAAATTGTAGCTGAGCTGAACCTCAGCACTTTGCTGTAGATTATTAGATCTAAAAGATGGGCTTGGTGCAGGCTCTTAATTTGTGCTTATATTCAAATAAGTGTACGAAAGAAATGTTTTTTGAGCAATATTGGTATGCGACCGGAATATATTTAATCAACAAGGTCTTTACTGCTGAAGTTTAATATTCAATAGTGGACAGCTGAAGCATGGTGTGTGGTTATTCTTTGAATGAAAAAAGCTGTGAGACGGCATTTTAAGTAGTTTATGTACTTGTATTTTTAAAAGTAAGTAATTTAAAGATACAAGTAAATAAACTACTATATAATTTATTATTTCGTATGTTGTTCAACGCGTTTTCTCTTTGAAATTATGTTTGAAACTCATTATTCCTACCTCCTGTAAAAATAACATTTAAGTGATCGACGAAAAAATATTTTAGATACCGGTTATTCTGTTTACAATGTCGCGCAGAATCATATTCGAGACATCTAATTACTACTTCCTATACTGTAAACTGTCAATGAACCGTTTAACAATGAAAGGTATGTTCGCGTACCACGATTAATTGCAATTAATTGCAATGAAGCCGTTTTTGAACTCCATTTTACTGAAAATGGAAAATTTCCACTTTTTCAGTAGGGTCTGAGCTACTTAAAAATACTGAAAACTGTCAAACGGTTTTTGGCCAAATGTTATAATATTATGAAGGACGAATATTTTTGTGACGATAATTTATCACCGCTTAGGATGACTTTATAATCATTATTGTTCTCCTGAAAACCGACAACTTACACTTTTGTTTGTCAATTTTCAGGATATGCAATGTGAGCGTTTTTGTACTTCTCATGAATGTCCCCCACCACATGATTCAGGAAAATTCAGTAAAATTCTGTGACTGAAAGTACGCGAACAGACCTAAAATATTCAAATATTTCACATACCTATTATTGCGTCTACAATACCGCATACGAACGATCATTACTTCTACCTCCTGCAAAAATACCAAGCGATCCACGAAAACATATTCAAATATTTTACGTGCCTTCTGCCATGCTTCTATTGGTTGTAGTCGGTACGCAAACCTCTTGTCAAATTTACTTAATTGATGTACGGTCCCAGTCGTAGGCCACTTAAGTGGCCCGAATTGAACGAAACTTAACGAAACGGCAGATAAGTACATTATGGGTATGCCGCTTGATTTCTACGCAACCGTACTGTCACTTAAGCTACTTAAAGCTCACTTAATTGCATTATAGTTCTACCTTTACCCTATAATGCTACCAACATGCATTGCACACCATAAAGTGTATTTTGGTCGATTCAACGATGTCTCCATGACTTGACGAGAATTTTCTTTGTTCTAAATGTGGTAATTTTGCTTATTGACGTAGCTTTTGAGGCAGAAATGCCCCGCACCTTTAAACAAAATTTTCCCGTAAACTAAGGGTCAACTCCCAGCTGGTTTGCGGTTGCTTCTCCGCACGTGTGGCGCATCCAATGATCATACAGCTTTAATTCTTTCATCAATGGATCTTGTAAGCCTTTAGACCGAGATTTTCCACAAAGTGGACGGACAAATCCCAACTTCTTGCGCACGCCTACGAATCAGAAATACTAGGTGGTCATTAACAGTTAACGACTGTGGTATTCTCTTCGGAACGCACTCAATCTTGTCGTTGGCCTGGGGTCCAGCAACGTAAAGTGGTTGTGAAAATTTGCATATGGCGAATAGCATGTACACTCAAAAAAATTTTGGTTGAATTTTACCCTTATAATAGTAAGAAACTGGTTTCCTACTATTAAAGATGTAAATTTACAAAAGTGCGTAAAAAGAATATTTTTTTACGACCAAATCGTGTAATTTTACCCTAAAAAATGATGCAATTTTATGGCTTTGGCACAAAAGTGAATAGCAAACTAGTAAATTTACACTCTTTTTGCTTCAATTTACTAAAAGCTGTGTATTATTCAGCTGATATGACGTAAAAGCAAAAAAATGCGCATCGAATGTGTAAAAAAATTTGTGATTCGTTATTTTAAACGGAAAATTGGATATATTTCCTATTATCAAAGTATTAATTATAGACCCACTTTTTAGAGAGTACTGAAGGACGCTTATGCGGTCCATAAAACTCACGAAGCAATCTTTGAGTTTGCCCAACTGAACACTGATTTCGCAGATAAATATCCACGATTAGCAGACGATGCTGAAGTATAAATCCGTCCATGAGATTTTGTCAGACCTTACTGAGTAAAAATAACAGTGACATTGACAGCTGTCATCAGCTCATTTGACAGTGGTGAGTTTCAAAATGCGGCACTGGTAAAAAACCTTTTATTAAAATGTCGAACGGAATTTTGTACCACACTTTCGAAATGAGCATTTAATCTTTTTTTTTGCTCCCAAGCGCTCCCACAATGTGGTCTGTAATTTATATCGCGGTTCTGCGGAGGTATTTCAGTGCAATTTATACATTTTTATAGTAGCCAAAGACGTATAATTGAAGCCTTATATTTTGAAGTGAAATGCTGATGGGAGTGAAATGCTATAATGATGCCGGATTCGCTCGCTAAATCTTTTCGATTTTCTTTTAGAATGTTAAGATACATCTTTCGGTTCATATTTCTTTCAATAAGTTTTTAAATGTTCAACCCCTCCGTATCCAAAAACATTCCTAAACATTGCATTTTTTGCACCATGTTTTGCAGTCATTGATTGTTCATTTTCCAGACAAGCCTCAATACGTTTAAGGTATACTACTTCTTCCTATTGTCTTTTCGGAAAAATGAGAGTTTATTATCATCCAGGAATATAACGTTTACCCAATGCTCTAGCGGTATATTTTTGTATGCTTTAGCAAAATTAGTCTTTTTATTTATTTAACTTCCGTGACGTACGTTAAGTGTACGTATAATGATGATTAGATTTATATCTGTACAACTGAAATCAAATAGCATCCCACACAATTCGACTGAATTCAGCTTCGCATATCCTTTCATTTCATGTAAAGTCAATTTATCTGCAGAACTAGCAATTGTTCTGATTCCTTTATTACTAAGTTAATAAAATTTGGGTTTTTTCCCAAAGATTGCAAATTTCATATAAACAAAAATGATATCTTAATTTCTTATTAAAAATAATACCCTTGATATAAAAATTTAGGGTAAACTGGACTTGATGCCCCACACCCGGGAAATCCCACCACCAGAGGGCGAAAAGGTGGTAGAAAGGCTGAAAAAATGAAGAAAAACAGACAAAATTATGCAAAAAAATAAAAAAGAAAATAAAACAATTAAGAAAAAGAAAAAAAAGAAAGAAAAGAAGCCCCAAAAGCAAACGCACAATCACAAAAACACAAACATATTAGCCCGACATCTATCGGCGAATATCATGTAACAGCTGTGTGGGGCATCAAGTCCAGTTTTACCAAAATTTACTAACTAAGAAAAAACTTTGAATTTTAAAATATTTATATTACGACTCACAATACCACTTACTGAATGTATACCGTATTTCCAGAACACAAAATGTATCGTTAGGCTACTTTTTTAATTTTTTGAATTGATCGATCGCAAGATTCTTTGAAATAAAATCTTTATTTTCTGTATATAAAATTAAGTGTGCAAATGCGTTATGCTTATGCATCTCTTTTATTAATAATATGTACATACGTTACTTAAATGCTATTATTTGCACGCCTTTAAGCTTTTACTTTGTAAGCAAATATTTTAATTTCTCAACAGCAAAATCATTCATGGTTCAATATCACCCCATTCGAAAATTCTCGTGTACAAAAAATCATCATCTTTAGTCGAGCATGTGATTTATATATATGTATCTATATATATATTTTGCAAATTGAAGATAATCTTGTACACAAAACAGCTTATGGGGACTATTCGTTAAAGTGCTTCAAATAAGTGCTTCTAAAAGAGAAGAACAGTCTCAGCAGTTCAAAGTTCCTTCAACATTTTCGTAGCATGCTTCTTGTTTTCGCACCACAATCTTTTACTGTTCTTTTTACGGCACCTGGTTTTTTTCTCAACTATAGACACACACCATTTGAAACCGCATGAAACATGGAGTTTTACTCATATATGTATACTTATAAATATATGAACATTTATATTCTTGCTGCTGCAAAATTTTCACACTGATATTTATTGTTCTCTTTTTCTCATCCTCCTCATATTCGTCCAACGAAAAATTTGGGATGCAGGTTGAGACATGTCAGGAAAAAATCATATCGCTGGAGCTCGAGGATCCCGAAAAAGAGGATATTTCGATTCGGCAAGAGTGCGATGCTGATGATGAGTCTGCATCGATCGTCACAATTCGCTCGAATCCAGATAAATTGTTCCTGAGACAAGATTCGAACGAGAACGGTAGCGGACCGGAATATGAAAGCAGCGCTAAACATTTGAAAAAAGTAGCATCTCGTGTTCATGGCGAGATGGAACAACGTTCAGAAGATTCAGGTGGTCAAAATGCTGAAATCATATCGTTTTTATCATCATCGTCATCACAACCAGCCCAACTGCTTCGAACTATAGTTGAGGTTGTAAATCCAGCCATCGCCGGAGATGGATGTCCCAACAAAATTGCAATTGGACGGTCCTCGGATTGCTCGTATCCTTCATTCGATGATTACTCTTGCGGCCACGACACTGACATGCATGATGGCGTCCATGCTGTAGATACACATCAAGCAAATCCGCAAGATGACAGCGAAAATGATGAAAGAGAACACGAGCACGACGATGATGATGATGATGAAAGGGTTCATATGAGATACAGCAGCTCGGAGAGCTACGGTAACCGTGAGCTCTCGCTCAACGACAAAATGAAAAATGTTTTGCAAGAGTTACTGGAAAATGAACGAGTCAAATTAAATTTATCTCGTAGCCTGATTGAAAACGACTCGTCGGATCCGGATGACGACGAGGATAACGACGATACGGATGATGACGAACGGTATGTAGCTGGTAACGCTTACTATCAGGGCATAGGTCGTAACGACAGCCAGACGGAAGTTGGATTTCAGTATGGAGTGAAATCGAACGGTAATCATCACCACGAAGAAAACGACTCCGAATCACAAAGCCTTGAAGGATCAGTTCCTAATTCCCATCAAATTACAAAGGGAGGAAATCTATCAGCAGAAAGACACGACATAAATCTTGAACCTTCTGACGAATATTTATTTTTGGTTGATGGCTGTCGAGTGTATAGCAACCCCAACACTGATTTGCCTTTTCATGATGATGACGATAAGAGAACTAAGACAACCTCGACGTTTTCATCAACAAAAACAGGAGCCGGAACGACAACTTTAACGACGACCACAACCCGGACCAGCATAATGGGTTATTCGGGAATGCCCGGATTGTCTTTGGAACTAAGCGAAAGCGAAAATCTACCATCAGTAGAACAACTAGAGTCTCAGATGCAGTATGGTAATGATGATCAGGATCACATCTTGGATTCCGGTGCATTGCGAACACTAGACCAACAAATTCGGCAGTATCACAAGACGAGGTCGAGTAGCGGTTACGACAACATCACGAAGAACAGTGATGGTCTGAGCGGTGGTCAGGATCAAATTCGAGTTGGGAGTAAAATTCAACACGATTCATCATCCGATCCGGATAGCCATGTTGTTCCGGCCGTAGATGAGGACGATGAAGACGATGACGATGATGGGAATGAGGTTTGTGCGGACATTGACATGGAGCAAAGTACCACGAAAATTACGTCGAGCAGAACAAAGGCCACGTCCGACTACTTTGATACAACAATGAATACAATAAGAGGCGGCGGCAACGGACACGATGATGACATCGAACCTACCGAGCAAATAACATCTACAACTACAACAACGATTATCACAACAATGCCGGAAGGAGAGCAATTGGTCAAGCAGCAAACAACAAATAATCAAGGTGGCACGGTAACGATGACGACGAAAAAGAAGAAACGAAAGCCGAAGAGTAAGAAGAAGTAGATTATATTTCTGGGTCAGACTGCACGAGTAGAATATAATTTTGAACGTTTCACTTTATCTTTCTGTAAAAATTTAATGGTATTTTACAAGTAATCTAAGGATGCCTATAATACGGTTAGAAAAGTTTGAATTATTCCAGAGAAGGAGCGAAAGTGCAAAGAGGATATTGGTTGACTATGATTGGAAAATTGCTTGTCCACCGATGAAGAGCTTTAGCTTTGACTCAATTACTATAAGTAGAAAAAGGTTAACATTGAAATGCGCTCAAAAGTTACTAAATTAGAGAGAAATATTTAAGTTGTCAAAAATTAAAATTCACAAATTTGTCCCTAGTAAAGCCTCTAATCTATATATAATTTTTTTTCCCCTCAAGAATTAAAGTTAAAGTCAGTGCCTTACGTTAATAGCTACAGTCTCTATAAATACACATTGAGCAAATTTTATGGCCCAGATATTATCCCATCATCAAAACTCCTTAAACAATATCTCACATTTCGTCGACTCTATTAAGAGCCTAAACTCACTAAACGCTGTCGAGACCATTACTCATGTTCAGGTTCATTTTAGAATTTCTCAGCGTAAACATTCCAGGGACGAAAACATGACCTTAAAACTAAACTGAAGTGAGTTGGCGAAGAATTCAAAATGGACTTCCGAGCGTTTTGTCCATGACAACTTTCCAATAAATTTCACCCTATTTTTTTATTGCCGTTGTTGTTTGGTGTCAACGATGAGGAAAAAAGTTGGTCTTTCTACTGCTTCCTTTATTTTCTGGTGTCGCTGCCGGTATCGCCGTAGCTGTTGTATTTTGTGACTTTCCATAAGTTTTACTTAGTCGGCTTCGATGGATCGCAAAGGATATTTGCCTGATGGATATGGGCGGAGATAAGTAGGTCTATTGTTGATTCAGCGATAATGTTAAAAGAGTTCGATGTGGCCTACGGTTTGTCTGGGGCATATGGAAGTCATAGTCTTCGTTGGCCTTTTATTATGGCGGTTCACGTGAAAAGTTTAAATTAATAGTTTGTCAAGTCTTATCGATGAATGGAATGTTTTATGTTGTTGGGTAGTAAAGTATGCAAAAGTTATATGAAAGAGTCGATTTATGGCAATTTTTCAAAGTAGGTAAGTTGTTCTGGTCGATGAGAGGAAAACATTGGAAAACTCAGCACGTTCAAATCGTGGTCACGGGCAGTTAACTGCCATGAGTGGTAAGTGGATTAGACACTTTTTTCAAGTTTGTTTATCATTGATGAAGAATAAATATGAAAACTGTTCTTATGTCTGTACAGTTTTCTACCTATAACATTTTCTAGAGCAATTCCAGAATTACATGCTACAATTAGAGTGAAATTTTTTAAATAAACTTATAATTTTTGCATCTCCTCCATTTAAAAATATATATGCTGTGCATATAAGAGATTGGCATCTGTTGAAGCGAAAATATTTTGGGTAGCGAATTCCTCTCCTATTCGATTTACAGTATATGTCCTTGATTATGTGTTGAAAATACCACGTTCGTTTCAAAATAACTTAAAAATTTCTTTCAAAAATTAAAATCTTCCTAAACTGTTATTCTCACATTATTCAAAATCACCTCAACGCTCATGAAACTTGTTCAATGCTAATTTACGTACAACTTTGAATTCGTTTAAATAAAGCGGATACGAACTGTCTTCATTTTCATAATCGACCTAATCAAAACGAATGCACTTTGATTCAAATTTTCAAACAACAACGGCCATTAAAACGGTTCCACCCAACCAAAAAACAAAAGACCGATAAGACTAAGCTGTTCGAAAACGAACAAAGAACAATTCGTTCACTCACGATTCATTCGTTAATACAGATTTATACGTATTTTCAACAATAACAGCTACTGCTACGGACGAGTTCTTCGCCCGCTGCGGAAACCAGGGTGGAGTAATTCAGTCATGAAAATGTGCAATAATCATTTGCCATCATGGAAAAGTTTTTACTTTGATTCTCCTCAATTGTACCAGTAACCTTGCCTGGTATATAAAAGGTTTGAGTCGATGTAAAAACACAAATGAAAAGCTTGCTCATTTAAAATAATTGTAAAGAATTGGCATCCTCTTTGCACTGGAGAAAGTCGATTCGAACGGCAATGAGTTCAGAAGAATGGAACTTTTTTATACTTGTTCATTTGCACTTTTCGGTGTAATTCAAGACTTGGCAGATAGGAAAATTGAGCAAAGGTAGCTGTAAAATGTAATTGGTAAGAGTAAACTTTTTCAAGGGTAGTTTTTTCACCTCATTTGAAGCTTATTGATTTGTTTGACAACTTTTAATTCTGAAATGAAATTTTTAAGTTGGATAAGTCAGAAAACATGAATGATATTCTAATAATAACTTGTTGGACGTAATAAGAAAGGTTTATTTGAAATTGAAGTTACTATCCCTCTAGATTTTTGAAACATATATATAACCATTTGAATCTGTAATCCTTATGTTTATTTGATCTGAAAGTAACCTACCCTTAGTAAAACTGTTTACTGAAATCATGTTTCTAAAAAATATCTAAACATAAAATAAAAAATAGATAGTTTATAACGACTAGAATAGCATATAAAGTGTCTTAACGTAAATTAAATAAATTTACATAAATGTTCTTATAATCTAACGTATAAATAGTATATTATATGTTGCAATTTTGATTCTATAATAAACCTACTAGTAGTTGTATCCGTATTCCATTCCAATAAGTGAAAATAATTCGAGTGAAAAATTTAGCTTGTATTATTTTGAGAATCGATAAATTGGTGATGCCAATTTGAAAAATTTTAATCGAGCCTATATATGTACAAAACGATTCGTATTTTGCATTTTGGCCTTTGAAAACTAATTTCCGTTAAACATGAAAAAAACTTGGTAGAATTAGGTTTTGATGTCGAAAAATATATTTAAACGTAAAAATATAATGGAACTATTAAAATGAAATTGAGTTTTTCTTTAGCATCGATTCCGATTTTCAGGACTAAATTCGATTCATATAAGCTGTTAAGAGAAGATAATTGCACGAGTTAGAGGCTCTCCACCGTAAGCATCAAAACGGATTTGGTGGCAAAAGTGCTCTAATTTTCTTAATTTAAATATTAGTATGACTGAACAATAAATCAGAATATTAACCCTCGAAGGTCACACCTATTTGTTCGATCAAGGAGGTCACTCTGGGTCAATTTGACCCTGCATCAACTTTTGTTTTTCGCCATTTGGCTCCATATCAACTAATCGTCTCGAAAGTTTACCCAAATATAGTTTTAACGTTTTAAATCAAATTTCGCAAATAAAAAGTTGAAGATAACTCGCAAAAATTTTTTAGAATCTCGTAAAAATTCATTTTAGCGCATTTTACAAAACAATTATTTTTTTTTAATTTATAATATTTGTGCATGAAAATTTATAATTGTCTTCCTGAATAGCAACGAAATTGGGGGAGGTTAATTTGAATATAAAGCATTAAAAAAAGGTATTTATTTCGCAAGGCGATGGAAGGAGTTTTTTCAAACAACAAAAATTGGTGATTTTTAATTATGCATTTAAATAGGTGTAATAATTATGCATTTAAATGTTTAAATTATGTTATATTTTATAAAAATTATGTATTTATGAATCTCCAGCACAGTCGTTGCACATATAAAAGCGATGATCGTCGCACATTGGGCGCAAGCAACTGAGACAATGCTTTTTTTTCCTAGCTTTTTGTAAGGGCAGAGTGAACATCTCGCTTTCTTAGCCAATTGAAGTCTACCTTCCGGATTTGCTGGACATTGTATATCTAGAATTGTACAACTTCTCTTTTTAAATACGGAGTAACCAAATGCATCACAAGTTGCTTTATAGCAGTTGTAGCAGAGAATTCTTTCTTACGACTGTTAGCTTGAATATTTTTACATATATATAAAACTCTTGCATTTACTTGCGCTAGATCAAGCATGCCGATGAAAAAACGCATAGGCCACCGGTTTGTTGCTCGGGCAGTTGTGTACGCATGACAAAGCTAATCGAATACGTCTGTGCCTCCTTTTGTTTTATTATAAAATAATACCATCTCTGTTATAAATGTGTATATTTAAAAGGTGGAGCACGTGCTCAGTAGTACTCCATTTTCTTTTATTTTTACTGCGTAATACAGTTTTTGGTCGACCTCGATGTTGCTGCTCCAACAAACGTTGGTTCAAAGTGTGCTCTTTCTCATCCTCGACTTCACTGTAATCCGAAGTTGATATATCAGTCTTTGATTGCACTGACTAATTGTCTTCTTCATCAGAAGCATCAAAGATTTCCAAATCATCATGCAGAAGTATATTTTGAACCCGTGAGCGTAAATTATGCGCCATTACTCCAGTTTATTATAAAAACAATAGAAATGAAACTTTATGTGACCACCCTTCACACTTTAACTTGAATAAAAAATTATTTTTAATGGAGATAATTACTAAATTTTACTTTAATCAAAATAAAGCAAAGGTCACAACAGGGTCAATATGACCCTGCACCAACTTTGAACGACGCTCAAAGAAAACTGAGCGTTGCGCTATACATGGGATGTATGTAAAACGATAGTTAATACTTCAATCTACCGATAGATGGCATACTAACGATATTGGTGACCAAAGTTGAAGTATGGGTCTTCTAGACCCAGTGGGACCTTCGAGGGTTAAAAAAGTTCAAACAGAAACTGATTTAGCTATGAAAGTTCAAACCACATCGGTAAGGAATCGTATATGCATGTAGTGTTTGCGATTGTAGCTACACGATATTTGAGTACATATAAATATTTGAATAGTAAACAACTAAAAACTTGTCTTATATCATATTAAGTTGGTTTTTATTGCTTTTTCCATCTAATATTAGTCATTGAAAGCATAAAGCGCAGCTGTTTCAACCGGTTTCATATATGAATATATTTATCTTACTTATAATAGTGTATGGCAGTCAACTACACTTTTTACATCAATGAGGATTTTCCCAAAGGTTATTTGGATAGGTGTAACTATTTTATTTAAGCTATATTTTTGATGATTATACATCAAATTTATATTTTGATTGGCTTTAAAATACGTTTCAGGGTATAAGGGTTAAAAAGGAAAAACATAAACAAATCAACATTTCCAGATATCATCTGTAGCCTCTTTTTAAATGTTCTTTCTGTAATGAACTTTTTCGGGTAGAAGATGACAAAGCAAACTTTGGAAAGATACCCTGGTCCTGGTAATGTAAAAAAGTTTACTTACTAAAAAAGTACACCTGCAGAAAATCCGCTCTAGTATTACTTCTACTCTCGCTCTCTCTCTCTCTCTCTCGCATTGTATAGTATTTCCTAGACATATTTCGAAACTATGCGCTAGTTGTCTTCATTATGCAGCGTCGTTTCCACAATCGACTTTGGCGTGACCAAGCCAATCGTGAAGTCGATGTTTGAGGTAAAACTTTCGAACCGATTGTAGGCAAAGAATGTATGGTGATTCACACAACACCGACAGTATGATGTACGCACGTTTTCCATTCTGTTAAGGTTCAATTCCTAATGGGGTGCAACCGTATAAATTTTATATAAATCTTAAATCTGACCCATGGGTCCAAAAGATCTATCAATCTCACCGTCCAGCGCTGTTTGTTGTTTACCATCTGACATTCTTACCAAAGCTAAAGGTCTGTTTTACACATGCCATCCAGCTCAGAGCATCTCAGGCAGCCTTCTCTGCCTTCACGTGTTAGTAGATCTCCTATTAACACTAACTAGACGGCCGGCAACATTGAACGATAGCTAATGCCTCTACGCTTGACTCTGACAATTCATGCTCTAAGCTTCTTCGTTTGGCATGCGTCCATATAAATCTTAGCCCCAAACAGTCAAATGGAGTTGGACATCATCATTACCAGCCATGTTTTCGTTTAACAGGGGCTTCCAATGCTGGCTATCAACCTACTCTGAGAGCTAACAGCTCTGAAAATTATGTATGTACCTTACCGATATACTGTTCTAGATCTCGACGTTATCAATTGTATTTCATAATTTCGTTAAATCTGGATGAGACGAACTCGGCAATTTTTGAAGAGACTACCGCTGCTGCATCATCGGCAAAAACCATCAGAAAAATAATCACGGACTTTTGCCGGCACAGGAGTCTATCTTGAAGGGTGTTCTCAGTTTTGACCTCCTTCCCCAGTGTCAAACAGCAGCCATCGGCTCCTAAGATAGTCCCATATCGTGACCAACAAGCACTCAGGAATGCGGAAGCTATGTTCGAACGCCCACAGTACGTCTGACCACCTCACTGAATTGAAGGCTTTTTGGACATCTATCGGGAAATTTTTCATCGCAATAGATGCAGTCCTGCCGCGTGAAAAAAATTAAATAGTTCAAATAATAGCCGTGAATGACTTTCCAAAAAACCTTAATGGCTTCGTCCGGCACTCTATCAGGGTCCGGGGCTTTATTGCGTTGCCGAAAACTGCGTTATTCTGCATTTTCTCTGTAAAGAGATGATTGTCCCCCGATGGCAGAAGATATCATCATTCGTGCTAGGTAGATATGCAATTCAATAATGCATTCCAGAGTTTCATGTCCTTGGAATCGCTAAACCTGCAATTTCACTCTTACGAAAGCCTTTCGCCAACTTCTTCTTTATCGTCGTACGGGCTGCAGTGATCTCGGTAGCATGTGATCTTTTCCGTCATAGCCCGGTGACACCATTCCTTCAGAGCTTTTTTCCCTCTAAAGATGGGTTTCTATCGGAGCATTGAGACAACGCATGCTGGACGGATCCATCCCATGGTGCTAGTAGCAGTAGTCTGAACTTTTTCACATGTCATTGCGGCCATATATGGTGAAGTTTCATTGGTGCCACTGTCTCACTTTTGCTGAACCTGGTTGTGTTCCTACCAATCATTTTCCAGAATAAGTGGTATTACCTTTGTTTGTTCTCAGCAATATGGGTGATCTGACCAGTGTTGTGAGGTTTCCGTGGCCGAAATTCCCTCGAAAATGCTCGTCTTTCCCACAGAGCAGGGTGCGAATTCTCACGGTTTTTCCCACGGACAAAATGTGAGCTATTCACTACAGTTGTATGTTAATTTATCAATATCGCGCAAATGCCAATACTTTTAAGAAAAAAAAACAGCAGTTTCATCTATTTTATACACAAAGTATATATATTTGGTTTACTACAGCGTACAAAAAACATTCTTTTCAGGAAAAAATCATTTCATTATAACGCAATATAAAATGTTGTATCCGACTCAGCATTTGAATGTGGCAATAGTAGAGCATACTTTGAAATCTTAGTTAAATGAGGAAACATGCATGCATCCTCAAAATTTTTTGCTTTTTCTATTTTTTTCCAAAACTCCTTTCCTGTTAGCTGCAATAATTTCTGCTTTTCATCACATGAAAAAGTTACTGTCAGATCTCTCCATTAGATATTTACAATAGATTTTTCACAGCCAACATTTTTTTTGCAAAATTTTTGAACTGCAGTGAATTTGTTCGTTTTGAACTATCAAGAGTTATTTGGTGGCTTAAAAATTCAATTTCGTTACAGATGACATCATTAAATGGTAATCTCTCTTTAAGCTCTTTACATACCGTAACGTAAAACTCTTTTCCTATTTTTTTTAATATCTAATTTTATAGCTTCTTCAAAAGACGCTATGTATTCTTGACATTTTGGTCCCAAATAAATATCCATATATGGAACTAAATGCTCTTCATTCAATTCGACATTTTCCAGTCAAACAATGAAAACAGGTTTCACAAAATTTAATCAAATTCTTCTTAACCTTCACCTGGCCTCATGGGGTATGTACAAACTCCACGCTCTTTCTCGTCGATTTTCGATATCTAAATCTTCGAAATCGAAACTTGTAACGTCATCTATTGGTAGTCAAGGGATACACTTTTATACCTATGCCAGTGCGATAGCGTTGCGACCGTTAGTTCGTCTGCAGCAGTCATCAAAAGCAGTTTGGGGTGTGTACCTTCCCCACCGTGCCATCAACGTTGTTTTTTCGACCATAGGATTTTGTTGTGCCCCGATTGTACCGGTCATTAATTTACTTTTTTTTTATAAGCTACAAAGCTTTTTTTCATTGACTCTACTTCTTTCAATGATTATTGTGTAATACATTTGTTTAAAAAAAATAAAAAACAACCACTTTTTCCTATATTTCGAAATTCATTTTTTTTCGTAAAACCCATACCTTAATTTCTCAAAATAAATACATTTTTTAAAGACCCATGAAATCTATTGTTATTCTTTCATAGTGATGATTATCGAAAAACAAAAAAGTTATGATTTTTTTTTTGTAAAAAACGCATTTCTTTTCAAGTGTTTCAGGTCTCCGAATTTATTATAAACGCTGATCTTTATTTTTCTAGACTCGGACTAGTCTACAGTTTAAAATGGTTTCTAAAGATGATTTGTGATTTTTTTCAGACAAAATAATCAATATTTCAATTTTTACAAAGATATTTCTCACTGGGGTTCGTACGTACCCCACGAATCCAGGTTTGTTACTCAGGATGAGCATGCTAGGTGAAGGTTAAATTAATACTGCACTCAGCAAACAATTTGTGAATCAGTAGTTGCTTTGACTGAAAATGTGCATTAAATGTAATGAAATAGCTTAAACTATATTCTAAAAAGCTGCAAAATACCTTCAAACGATTATTCTCCATTATTTAGTAACAATATTTTGCTTTTGACCGTTTTTACAAAAAATTTTTAATGAAAATCGCTAATCCGATGTCTTGGGAAGCAATTCTAGTTCATTATTCCAGTTTTGAACTGAAATATAAGAATACACGAAGATATGTCAATTTTCCCTGGATTGTTTAAATTCTATCTCAAATATATTTAGTGGAAATTTATTATAATAATTTTATTTTATTTAAACCATTTCTCCCATGATTTTGTTCTACGAGCAGCACTTTTTCCCTATTCCCTATTTTTCCCTATTATTCTCCGAAATGGGAAAATTCCCACGATCTCACAACACTGGATCTGACTCTGATGTAAATTCCTCCATTACCCTCTAACTACTCATGAGAGCCGCTAGTCTTTTCGATACCATAGTGACATCCGAAATCATTCGAATTGGTACGTTAGCGTAAATCCCGTGTTTAGCTTCAACAAGTTCAACCTCGACACCATTTCTACGAAACGTCTGTGTTGGACGCGCCACACTCCAAAGCCTTAGCCCTGAAGTCACCCCCTGTTTTATCGCCTTTGATGTTCCGGAGAGAAGTAACAGTTCACGAAAGGTATCGCTTAGCATTTCACCCATCCGTGGCCGTTGCCATAGGAGCAGCCACTGGTACCTGTAATAAAGGTGTCATTAATTCAGATTACCGCGTGCTTTGGGGCATCTGAAAGTCAAATAGACGAGCTCGTCCTGTTGTAGTGCTCTTTGGTCGTAATCTCTTTTGTGATACTTCAAGTTTCACTGAAGCACCCTAGTTTGCGCTCTTGGTGCCTCTTCTTTATGTCAAACGGGTCCATAAACTACTGACAGGAATTCGATCCCACGATAAGCTTTGCGCCTTCCACGCCATACTGCTTGACGAAAATCATGTTCTGGAGCTCTGCAGAGAAGCTTGTCGCAAAATGCTAAGACCGACGATAATTCCAATAGCTGCCATAATGGTTGGGGGCCTTTTCAGCTGCTCCTTATGTGATCGTAGCCCAGATACCGGTAACACTTCTACTCACTTTCACACTCGGGCGTATATTATACCCGACTTTGAGGATTTTCAGGAGGACATTCCGTCCAGCTCTACCACAACCCATCTCTGCTCTCTTGAGTTCGGAGAGAATCAAGTGGTCTTCACTTCACTCTCCCATGTCCCATTTTTTCTCCCTTGTCACGCTTTATATAGCTATTTTCACCTCCTCCTCGATGGATTAATTATATGTAGCTTGTCTGTTTGTAACAATTTTAAGCTAGTTTTTCCTATTTGAGTAGTATATCCAGATGAAAACATTATCATGGTGGTGAAATAGAAAGAAAATAAATTGATGAAACGATTTATGAGCTTTATCGAATATTAATAACAAATATTACTCTTTAATTGTTATACAGATTAATGCGGCGGCTAATGTTATTTATGATATCTACAAAACTGGCAGTTTTGTGATTGGTTAATCTTACATATGCGTCAATTGATAACACTCAACTGTAGGACTGCATTCAACGCAGCATATACAACGCCAAAATACTACACTAATAAACTAATAAATTTTAATAATTTTAACTAATATATAAGCATTTTGCAGGCGCATCCAGCATTTTAATCCTATCATAAGACATTACTAAAGACTTCCCTAACGATATTTGATCGACAAACTCATGTATGTATTTTTATACGCAAAATCATTTAATTTTGTAGCCCACAGATTAATTTTTAAATAATCACATTCAAATTTCATTCGACAAAATAGTCACTAAAGTTAAATTAATGATAATTATTTCAGAGCATCAACAGCAGCGTTCAATAAAAAATACAATAAAGCTTGAAACATGAATGAGATGAGCCTATTAATGTTGACGCAATTATGGAAATGAATTGAACAGCCGCAATCAGTTTATTATCGTTACGAACAAGGATTAAATTGAAAGCAGCTTTAACCGCAAAACAGACAATTTTTCGCATAACTGGGAAGTTAATTGTAATCCAGAACTAATTTGATAGTTCCAATGTAATTAATTAATAATTTGATGTTTAAATGTTTAAAAAATAACAGGCTTACAGCTATAGGAGTATGTTGAGACGATGTATTTTGTATTATAATGGAAATCGTGGTTGAATAAAATATGTATTTTCGACCTTATCTGGGGCGACTAAAGTACGAAATTTATTTGTACTTTGATGAAATATAATCCTAAAAATGATGTATGGCAAATCGAATAAGCGTGTTTGAATTCGGAAGTCATTATTTTTCAGTGCTTCGTTGTTCGGTCATGGAATAATCTCTTTAATTTATTGCTTTAATTTTGGAGCTTTACCTTCTAGTCTTGGAGTGAAATGTGCAGAGTTCTGTCAAAATTGAAGGTTAGAGCTATAACATTTAAATTTGTATAGTTAAAGGTGAAGCGTATTTTCTTCATTGCTTCGTTATATCGCTGAATGATTTTTTTTAAAACTTGATTGCAAAGGTTATTGAATTGTGATCATGGTTCCCTCCTTGTCCATAAATCAGCATAGACAACGTATATCGTCTCTAAAACTTATCAAAGCAGCTGGTGTCTGATGAGAATCAGTGCATACTTTCGAAACCACTTTGTCAAATAAAAATTTTCAAAATAAATAAAAAATCATACCGCGAAAACAATTCCAATTTGATTGCAAATAGTAGTGATTGCAAATCGTAGTGCAAATAATTAATTGATTTCTTTATTTCAATTAGTAGCCGTCCTATATGCCTACAGGTGTAAAAAAAATGCAGGATAGAATTCAAAAAAAGTCTAGCGCATCAGAACCGCTAGGAAACTAATTTTCGAAGAAATTGTCTTTGAGTGACAAAAAAATTTGGAAAGACGTAATTCACTTTTTTGTAGAGTCATATCAACCATTCCTTATCCAAAGCAACAAAACTCAACTATAACACAAATGATAAAAATATTCAGTGCTGGCAACACTTTCCCAACGAAGCGGTAATAGGTCTGTTCACGTATCTGAATCTATTATAATAGATTAAAATAGATTCGCAGAAAGTCGTTTTTGTACTGTTCCTGCAAGCCAAATTTTGCAGCGAAAATAAGCCAGCTGCCAAATTCGGTTACTGCTGCAGTTTGCTGAAGTACGCGAATAGACCTAATAATCTTACCACAACAAGCTCATACTTAAATCAACTTATCTTTTGAATTTCGTTCTCATCGGAGGATTTCATCGAAAGTTTCAGCGGTTAAACGTTGTTTGAGGCTGCCATCCGAAAAATTTTCAAAACTCGGAAAATTTCAAAATTGGTTTCTTATTTTTATTGCAAATGCTTTGCATAATAGTATGTAGTTTGAAGCATCTGTTGGTGCAATATTTACGAAAATGGCTAATGCTGGTTACCCTGTATCAGCAGCAGAGCAAATTACATCCCAAATCTGCTTCACGTTAAGTTAAACCCAACCAGTAAATTTCGTTTCGATTGAATCACTGCGCTGGAAGTTATACGAGTGAAAAAATTTTTAGGACTACCACCCTCAAAACTTTTCAAATTTTTAAAGCGTTAATATTTGTTGTTAATTTTCATTGCATGATCATTCCCATTTGTAAATCTAATGACATAATCGCTCGATAAAGGAATTCAACAAAATTACGAAAATGGTCATAGCTGGCATCCTTTTCATGATTTTTGTATGAAATTCCTACGACATCTGGTTCACATTAAGGTCCATTTACTGCATGTACTTCTTTTTTTAGGGAAAAAAGCTTTATTTTGCTGAGCAAATTTGCAAGATTTATGAGACAAAAATCATCATTGCTGGCAGCCCTATTCTGATTTTGCAACCAAATTTGCACCAAATTTTACATAAAATAAGATCCAGGTACTGTGCGAATTTCGTTAAAATCTGATGGCTGAATCGGAAGATACAGGCCAAAAAGCTGTTTTTTTCAGTGATTTTTCAAGATGGTACCACTGCCACTGCATTGCCCGCATTTCAAAATCACTTCTATCAGACTTGGTCCTAGCTAATACCAACATGTCCTGCAAATTTCATAATTATCGGATAATCCGGTCGTCAGGTCTCGTGAACAGAGCTTTCGAGTGCTGAAAATAGAGGTAATTTGGTGATGGGTTGCCGTTCTTGTGCAAATCGGAATTTTGAAAATTTTAATTTGACATGATGCACAAAGGTTAAAATTTATCAATGATTTGAATTTTTTGTCGAAAATAAAAATTTTTTGAGGAGATTCAATGATTTGAAGGATTTTTTTTCAGCAGCCTGCCGTAGCTACAGGGTTACACGCACTATCTTGAAAATCCATGTGAGTTAAATTTTAGCCAACATCAATACGCTCTGCGAATTTCACGATGATCCAATGCTTTTGTCAGAAGCAATGACAAATCAAAATTTGAAAAAAAATCCTTGCCTACTTTCAGGCATTTAGCACCCACACACGGCTCAAAATTTTCAATTCTTTATCATATACAAGCTTAGAACTTAATTAGTTTTCATTCCCAATACTTTTTTTTAACAAAAATTTACACTGCTGGGAAATATAGGAGTAACTCAAAATTCACTAAAACGCTCGCCACCGCCAAAAAGTTTAAGATATCTGAATTTGAGAAAGTCATGGACCTACCTATTATATATATCTACGTTTTCCGAAAATTTCAGCTTAATCGAAATGGCCACTCCAGAGATTATCTCCCTTAATCATTTTGCTGATATATATATATATATATATATATATATATATATATATATAGATATATTTATAGATATATATATATATATATATATATATATATATATATATATATATATAAATATATATATATATATAAATATGGTACTTTTCTGTTTCCCCCCCCCCCTTCCCCATTTTTTTTCACTTTTTGTTGTTGCAAAAGTAGTAATTAGCCAAAATTATGGTGGAAAAACACGTTTAAAAGAAAAAAAAAAATTTTTTAAATTTTTTTTAAATTATTTTTTTTATTTAAAAATTAATTAAATTAATTTAAATTTTAAACTAATGTCACATAACAGTGGGAATAATTTTTGCTCCATTTTTGACGTCTTACCTTTCCGAAGCTTCAACGCAATTTACAATTAAGCTATTGCAATAATAATTTTGTATACAATTTGTTTATATGATTACGGGGGGGAGGAGCAGCAGCCCCCCCAACAACACATTAACTTTTGGAAAACTCATTCTGCCACATAAAAATAAAAAAAAAAAATTAAAATCGGAAAAATAATATTTTTTTTTAAATGCATTTTCCCATCTCAATTTTTGTGGAGTAACACTTTTTAACCCATTTCGAGCAGTTTTCATTCAAAAAAAATTAAAGAAAAATAAATTAAAAAATTAATTTAAAAAAAAATTAAAAAATTTCCTTATTTTAAACGTGTTTTTCCATCATAATTTTGGTTAATTACTACTTTCTAATCAATTTTAGAAGCATTGCAACAACAAAAAGTGAAAAAAAATGGGGGGGGGGGTAAAAACAGAAAAGTACCATAAATATAAATATATATATATATATATATATATATATATATATATATATATATATATATATATATATATATGAATATATATATATATATATATATATATATATATATATATATATATATATATATATATATATATATATATATATATATATAAAGAAATATGAATTTTCGGCGAAACGAGTTTAATACTAATTTTCTTCGAAAATTAGTAACAAGAGAAACGATGGAAGTAGAAAGGGGAAAAACAAACGGGAATATAAGTTCGAACGTCGGCAGGAACTGTAACTTCCGCTGGGCTATCTTCCAGTTTAGTTGAAAGATAGCTAGATATATATATATATATATATATATATATATACATATATATATATATATATATATATATATATATATATATATATATATATATATATATATATATATATATATATATATATATATAAACCAGCGAACCTGAATGTGAAAGGAGCGAGAAGCATGATCTTGTTACTCTTAATACTAGAAGGCAATACAGTGATGGTGAAATTGAGAGTCAGGGCAGCGTGCCCTCAAACTCGAGTAGGGTATCAAAGAATCCGTAACTGATGTATTTACTAAACTGGGGAACCTTATTGTTGATTTTATAGAGCATGTGAAATCACGCCACGCCGTTTACAAGGCAATTAAAATATACTTAGATCTACTTACAAAAAGGTACAAGACGAGCGAATGCTTCATAGGTCAGTGAAAGTGTGGGTCACAACCAGCGTTGCCAGATTGGGGTTTCCCCCCAAAATGGGGGATTTGAAGCTCTCTTGGGAGTTTTTTGGGGGAAAAAATATCGAGAACATTTTCTTGGGGGAAAAACCCCCAAAAAAATTAAGTACCATAATTACCATATTCGGAGATGAGATGTGAGTTTAGGAATAGATCATATGCGGCACCAAATGTTGCATCAAGTCTAGTTTGCTCTGAGTTGGATGACACTCAATAGTTTATAGTTGATGGACTCTGGGTCGCAGTTTGAAAACAATATATATCAAACA
The DNA here is from genome assembly GCA_963978885.1 of Nemotelus pantherinus. NCBI lineage: Eukaryota > Metazoa > Arthropoda > Insecta > Diptera > Stratiomyidae > Nemotelus > Nemotelus pantherinus. The sequence continues at coordinate 36,041,714 of OZ022265.1, read as the reverse complement.
TTTCTGACAGGGGCATAGCTCGGCTCTATTTTCTATTACTATGAACTGTACACTGCCCTACACACTTGTAGATAGAATAATACAACTTCAACCTTAGCTTCTCCTTCGGCTAGCTGTTAAGTGTGGCACGAGCTTAAGCCGCTAGCACTACAGCTACGGTTGGATGTTGCGTAGTGGGTTGTTTCTTTGTCTTTTGTTTTTGAAATATTTTATATAAAGTTTTGAAATTTCAGGTTGCCTATAATCTCAGAAAAAAAGATCTATGAACAAAATTTGTACTTAATATGGGTCATAATCATAAGATGAGTCATAAACTAATTCTTCGGAAACTGTATATGACAATCATTCCAGTGGGGAAACTTCCGTAATTGACGGTATCCAAAAGTCGATTAATCTTATAAATTTTATTTTAAATATGTGGCTGATTGATTTGTTTTGTTATTCTTGTACACTTCTTGGGGATTTTTCAATTGAAATGATACCATTTTGAGGATTTTTGAGCCTGATGTGGGGGTTTTTTCAAATCTAGATCTGGCAACACTGGTCACAACAGACACTGATACAATCGCCAACTAGTAGCGATTGAATGTGGTGATCTCCAAAAGAGGAAACCTGCAGCGCTATCAGGAATCAATTAGGGCTGATAAACATAGAAGACTAATATCACGGAGCGTGAAAAGTACTTTTGAGGGACCAAACCGGCTACTTAACACCTTGCTGTCAACTAGGTACGTAAGGCTCTAGCGGCAGGCAAAATTCAAATTTCCCAAGCTTCGGGAATAAGTTTTCATGACAATTTGTTACAAGTGGCTCGAATTCAGTCACATAACGAATAACTGTAGAAAATCGCAGGACCGATCGAAGGTGTGTCGCAGATATAGAGAAGAGGATCATGTAACCAAAGAATACGCCAAGGATCCAAATTGTCTCTTCAGAACGAAAAGCAAAAGTTGCGATAGCAAGAACATAACGATAAGAACTAGGTGTCCAGTTTTAAGAAGGCATTGAGCTCCAGCCGCCAATGAAGATCGTACAATTGAAACTCAATTCTTGTCGAGTAGCGCAAAATTTGCTCTCAGAGTCAGTTAACGAGCTCAAAGCTAACATCGCCATAATTTGCGAACAACATCAAAATCCCCTTAGTGGCGTTTTGGTGATGGACGCAAATGGTACAGTCTTGGTTGTGAAGTGCTGAAATCGAGTGATGCAGAATTTAATGCAACAATCAGGAAACGACTATGTATGGGCTAATACTGATGCCATCTACATATGCAGCTATTACTCAGCACATAGAATAATAATTGCGAAGTTTGAACGGATGCTGGGCATCTTAGTAAGAGATGTGAAGTGGTACAACCTAAGCTTCATATCCGACGAATTCATAGCTTGGATGGAGAACTGAGGAAGCCAGTTTACTAATCTTAGCAGGCAAATGCTACTCGAACCTTTTTTGCAGCGGGATCTCGTGATTGTAAATAAAGGAAATATTAACTCATTCAATTGGCGAGATCTGAGTTTGATCACGAACTTCATATTCGTGAATGGCGTCTTGGCTAAGGCCTTAGAATGGTCGGCTAGCAACCACTACATCTATAGTGACCACAAACCATAAGTGCCACAAAAACTGCACCTGCAACAAGAATACAACGTGATCGAGTGTAGAAAGTGAAAGTGTAGTTGGCTGGTCGTCAAAAATACTCGAAAAAGAAACATTCCTTTAAATGCTAACCTCAGGTTTGGAACTCGAGAGAGATCCTTCGATAAAAGTGGCGCTTACTATCAGGGAAATTCAGCAGGTATGTAATGCTTCCACGCCTTGGCTTTTTCTTCTGGATGCCAGGAATGTAAGCTTCGGAAAAATGTCATAAAACCAGCCTATGTAACCAGCATCGCAAGAATATACCAGACTACGGAAATCTGCAGAGACATTAAAAAAAACGCCTGGAATAAGTTCTAAGAGCTAAAGGGTACATTTTAAAAATGCTGATTATTATTCATGGCGTGGAGTAATGTCCAGAATTAAAGGAAATAGTTCCGTTCAAATCACGCGCTTAGAAGTTTAAGTAAAAAGTCACAAGATCCTGGAAACGTACCTGCATTGAAGAGAGAGCCGGTGCTTGGAGCCTCATGGAAAGTCAGTGACAATAAATCAACTTCGGGGGAAAAAATCTTATGCTAGAACTAAGACGAAGGATGAAAGCTTTACTTTACAGCTGCGGGATACCACGCTACCGTATTTGGACCTCTAGTTTATGGAATCTAGAAATACATCATGGCTATGTGAATCTAGAAATACATCTGTAGAAGGATTTACCGAGTATTGTAAAATGTACCCAAAGATTCGTAATACATGATATTCATCTGCCCACGTATGGAGCATGTACGAAAAGCGTATTGGCGGCACTAAGTTTAAAATAATCAATGGAAAATATCGCAGACTGTATGCTGGAGCCACACAATGCATGATGTGCAGTTGAAGTAGTGCTGAAAAATATGCGTCGCAAACGGCGCGACGTGAAAAGAAAAGGGAAGAGCATGGATGATAAGAAACGAATATGTGTTGAACAACCCCCGCGAAGTAATGATCTATTAAAATTTCTGTGGGAGCTGTTGAAGAAAAATAAAATGGTTTTTGTCAGTAAGAAGTTCGATCTATTTCAGGACAAGAGCCAAGTTATACATACTTTTCGAAAATTTGCACCCTCCATCAGCGGAAAAGCAGCCGAATTTCCCGACACTTACCTAAAGCATTAAGAAACAATTCCGGACTCTCGACAAGAACCAATACTGACCCAGAATGTACCGATATAGACTCCGAATATTCGATAACGCAAAAACCAGTGTATATCGTGAAAAACAGTCACCAACTCCATCTGACAACACTGTAATGGTCCGATAGACGAAGGAACAGTCTCAGATAGCCAACTTTTTTGTTAAGCTTTGGTTCATTAGTATACGCATGGATAAGCCTATTCTCGAGGGTAACACAATAATTGCATTTTTTCTATTAAAAATTCAAGATGAAAATTCGAATTCTACTGCCTGACACCAAAACATCATTCTCTGTGGCAGTATCTGAAAACCCAAGACCATTGCGTGCTGATTTTGCAATGTTTTCTTTCCATAATAGTGATTAGGCAATAACTTTATTTTAATAAAGTTATTTTAAAAGTCTCATTTTGCTTGGTTTGAAGTTTTTTGATAGATCTGGTGTTGCAATTTCCCCAGACGGTAGAGCCATATGGGAGAATTGGCAGTAATATGGTTTCGTAAAGGAGAATTTTATTTGTTGTAATAATACTATAATGTACTTTAATATACAATACATTTTTTCAAAGCTTGTTACTATTTTTGATATTTTCATGTTTCCTTAAGTTGAAAGTGAAACAAACATGATATACATGAAACAAGTACCGTTACGAATATTCATTGCGCCTACAATAGAGTATCTCTTGCATATATAACACTTCTATAGCATTTCAAATTCACCAGGCAAAATACAAATACTTCAAACACACTTTCAACTCCTACAAGAGCTTTCAAAGAAATTTTCAACTTTTCCCTTCGACCAGCTCCAAATCCAAGAAATAGAACATCAGAAATGACTTTCATTCAGGACGATGTGCAATCTGCGATGCATTGATGCAAGCTTAATCGGTTTTCGTCAAGTGCACTTGCTAGCAAATATCGTTATCTTCAAGTTTCATTCTACAATCTTCGGAGCAGAAGCAAACAAACATGTGGCGTCGCGTTGTCTGCTTCGAATACGAGTTTGTGGAAATATCCCTTCCAGCGGATAGGTACACATATCATCCACTAGAGCTACTCTCCAATATATTGATAAAATGAAAGAGGAAGGAAAATCTCAAAAAGTCTTTTCTTGGCAACTTTAAATGGATCAAACTTCAAGTTATTGTTCGGAGAATGCATTTGATGGGGTAACTTGTCTTACTTAACGTAAATGGATGACCACGGTAATGTTTTTGGATTCGGGTAGATTTAAGGTGTTGCTCAGGAGATAAATTTATTGATAATGTGTCTCCATCAAATAAAAAAAAGATGTTTGATGAACTTTTATTCTTGAGGTATTTCAAATAGTTTTTGTTTTTAAGCCGGTTTGGTTTAAATAAGTCAAGATATGGTCCCAAATATAAAACCTTATTTTCAAAAAATTTACGGCACAAAATCGTTGAAGTATTGACCAAAATTCTGCTCTCCAGACAACCTGCTTAAAGGCGTCTTGGCAATCGACACACATTTCCTTCCATAAAAGCACAGAAAATCAATAAACCATAATATGAGAGGATTCCCGTCGACAAGATTTTATCACTAACCAAGGCCAATGGGAGAAAAGTATCATTCTGATTCTATAGAATTTCGAAAAACCCATAGATCCAACTTCAAATGGTTTTACAAAATTATGTACTCTTTTCTACATTTGCCGCAGCTGGTTTTCCTTCAGCACTGCATCCATTTTGTAGACATAACGAACGGTATGCTCTTTTAGACTAAACATAGAGGAAAGAGAATATGATCCAGGTATTGCTGTTCGAACTATCGCACCGGCTGGCTGGCTGGCTCCAAGGACCAGGGCAAACTTATTAAGGCGAAAGGAAAAATAACGGTCATGACGACGGTGACGACGATGGTGAAGAAGAAAAGGCAAATGGATACGGATGAAGTAGACTCTATAGGTAAAGCTAAAACTTAAAAGGTAAGTGCATCTGTGGCTTCATTTATCTTAAGATTTGAACATTTATTCGAGTAGAATAGTTGGCCTGAGGGAAACCGTTTTGTGGTAATTGAGGTATTTGAGAAGCTAAATTTTGAAAAGCGCTCGGGTATTGATGTTTTGAAGGAGGATATGCAGAATGGTGTTTGGATGATGCAAAATTTTATTACTTTTCATTACCAGCTCGAGCGTAAATTCAATGAGGAAGTGATGCAAGAGTGGAAATACTAATAATATAATTACTTTCAGGTCACGTCTCACTGCCAGGAAGCTTTTATTGTTCTTTCCCGCGTTTTCATTAAGGCTGAACGATATAATAGATGGGATACCTCGCGTTTTCATTAAGGCTAGGCAATGTAATAGATGGGATATCATTTTAGTTTTATTTGCAGTTGCTGCATGCGTAGTAGTTATATTTGTTAGAATGAGAAATGAATATAAAATAATATAAATTGTAAAAGAGTGAAAATAATTAGGTAGGGGCATTTACTTGATCATTTGTTTTATTGCTTTACATACAGTCCTGTAAATTCATAAAACTCAAATGAAGATCGTAAAATTAAAAAAAATTACGACTAAGCCTAGTAAATATAACAAAAGTAAAATAAAAATAAGACCAGAAATGAGACAATTAGTAAGTATGTATATTGCAAATAAAAATGCTTATAAGTAGGTTTTCGCTTTGATCATGACGGCTATTATTAGGTAATTAACGCAGAAAATAATATGTCAGATTTTGTATCCATGTATGCAGCGAAAGGTTTTGCTTTTGTTGCATTCTTTTGATATGTAGTGCACGTATAGACATGTTTAAGGATATACATTTTCTTTCTGGTAAATATAACGATTCTGATAAATTGACGATGTTGCTGTGCGTAAACCTAGCCATCAGGCTGTGTTATTTCCATCAATATTCCAATCTTAGTCAAATGCTGTTCCACCTGACGGTTCAAATGATGAAAGAGGAAGTCAATCGCTTCCTCAATACACACCATGAGTCACTGGCCACATTTTCGTCCGAAAATCCTTCGGATAATCCGCAAGATGCGAATCACCAGTTCCACTTTATTGAAAGTGGATACTTGGTGCAACTGCAGCGCGGTATAAAAAGTAAGAAGTCTTCTAGGCAGGATGGAATGTCTAATTTCATTATTAAACATAGAATTCTCCCAATTGTATTTAATAATGACCTGAACAATGGTTACTTTCCTGACTCATGAAAAGTAGCCAAGATTGTTCCCATCCATTAGAAGACCAAAAGTAAAGCGGCCAGCACTTTCCGTTCAATTTCTTTGCTCCCTAATCTAGGGAAGATTTTTGAGAGATTCTGAATGGAAAATACAGGACATATCATACTTGTATCATCAAACCGTGTTTCAATTGAATGAGCAATTCATTCCAACAGTACATAGTGTATGCTTTAGATATCGAGAAGGCTTTTGATTCCGTATGACATGATGTTATACATCAGATATCTTTTCGCCAAAAAGATGGGCAAAACCAGCAAAACTAAATCTATTTGCTATCGGGTAATATTATTAAGAAAATATATCGGGTATAATAAGAAAAAACTGTCCAAGAAAAATATATGTAAAAAAAACGATAACAGCCAGCAGGCCAAAATAGTATAGCCGCTGGATTTAAAGTTATCATAGCTAATTGAACTTTAAGAAAGGCTAGGCTAAAAAAAATATTTTCACTCAATCAGTGTAAGTATCAATTTACAAATTGTTAAAATACTCTTTCTTTACCTGTCATTACGTTGCTTCTTGTACCATTATGTAAAACTCGGTATTGACTTCAATTTTGTATGAAAATTTCACGTCAAATTTGTTTGAAAAAAAAGGTTCAAATGCTTCATGCATTCAAAATCAAATGAATCAATGTCGTTGCATAATATATAATACTAGTAAAATAATAGCCAATGGTGCATTGCAAAAGTATCAATATTACCCTTTTCTGCTTATGAAATTTAATACGCATCCTGCAACTCATTTCTCCATTTTCTTTTAAATAAATATTTATGGCTGTAAATTTATTAAATTATTAATTTATTTAGTAATTTATTTAAATCAATGAACTTTCGCAGAAACTCAATATTTATTTCCTCTTCAATGATGTTTCTGTTCGTTTGGCTTACTTGTTTTTATGCACATAGCTCATGCATTTAATGTCAGTACTTCTAATGTGGATTTCCAGATAGACTCCCCTGCGAAATGATAAGATACCCCTCAAATTTTCGAAGTTGTCACAAACTGTAAATATTGAGAAATGTAAGTCCAAGTAACTGCACTCAGAAAAATTTCATTTAATAGAATCAAATTTAAATCGAATGTTGAAACACTTTTAAACAAAAAACGAATCTTACGAGGTGTGACAATTAAGTAATGAGACTTATTCCATAAAAACCGTACATTTAAAAATTATTCTACAACTCTGCCATCCCCTTCAAAGTAGTTCCCTTGGGCAGCTATACAACGATTCCAGCACCATTTCCATGCTTCGTAACATTTCTGGAACGCTTCGACTGGGATGTCCGCGTTTCACGGTTCATACTCAGTTCCGAGGCCAACATTCGAACTGTAAAACGCCAATCCTCACGAATTAGGGCGCGCACACACTGCGCATTTGCGTCAGTCCGCACCTCGACTGGTCTCCCGCTCCACGCCTCATCTTCCACACTTTCACGCCCCTCTTTAAACTCTTTATGCCATCGAAACACCTGGGCACGACTAAGAGCACTATCACCATGTACTTTTACAATTTTAGCGTACGTTTCCGAAGCTGTTTCGCCCAATCTGGCGCAAAATTTTATCGCGACGCGTTGCTCTTGATTTCGTTTCTCCATTTTCGTGACAAGCACCACCAACACACGTCTACTCAACACGACACAGCAGGCGAACTAAACAAGCTAGAGCGATGGTAAATATATCAGTGGAGAGGGGAAGAATGCCGGGGAAGGGGAAGGGAATTTCAAGGTTGCAGATTTACCACAAGCGTAGCAATAAAATCAGTCTCATTATTTAATTGTCACACCTCGTATTTGAATTCCACTTTATTATAAAAATTTTATTTTCATATCAAAACTTTTCATCATTGAATGAAAAATAAAACATTAAAACATTAAAACATTAAAACAAACAAGACACACTTTGATACAGCGTTATTGAAATGAGGTCAGATTATTTGAATTAAAAAGAAACGTGTGAATTTTTGATTTGGCGTCATATACGTTTCTTTTTAATTCAAATAATCTGACCTCATTTCAATAACGCTGTATCAAAGTGTGTCTTGTTTGTTTCAATGTTTTATTTTTCATTCAATGATGAAAAGTTTTGATATGAAAATAAAATTTGTATAATAAAGTGGAATTCAAATAAGATTGGTTTTTTATTTAAAAGTGTTTCAACTTTTGATTTAAATTTGATTCTAAAAAATTTTAAGTGGTGAAATTTTTCTGAGTGTGCATATTTGAGCTATTGAGAGGCTTTTGAAATTTCAATGCAGAAAAGGATTCGTTGATTACTCTTTAGTGCGTTTTTTAAGATGCTTGATACATCCTTGAAATGCTAAGAACAGATAAAGATTTTGGATTGCTACAAATAAAAAGGATGGATATTTTCATGCATAGCTACTTTTTATTTTAATAATTAATAATGATTTGATTTTCCATTAATTTCTATCTTTTCTTCGTAGCATTCAGTTCGATCAGAGTCTGGTATTGCTATTCGCCACGGTAAGCAATATGCGGTAGTTGACTCCAGACATTTTCGAACATATTTTGATCTGGCGGTCTCAATAGTCACTGTGCCACATTTATGTTTAGCTCAAAAAAATTTTACCTTATGATGTTTGAGGTATGTATGTCCGCATTATCATGCTGAAAGCGAAAGGCTTCACCAGAAATTCTGACTCTATTTTGCAGGATCTCCTCATCTATATTTTCACACAATTTTATCCGAAATAAACCTAATTTCGGTTTTTCCGTTACACCCAATTACGGCTCAAATCATAACTCTACCTGCATCCATTTGACGCTTGATTTTTATCAAAGGATCTTGTTTCAAGTCCTAGAAATATTGCCACCAGCCTTCAGGTCCATCTAGGCAAAAACATTTAATGTGCTCACGGGCAAACCGGATCCCTGCTTTTCTGTATCTTGCAGCAAGCGGAGATGTTTTTCTTTTCATTTCCTTAAAGTGTAGGTGCTCAAACTTTATTAAAGTTCTTTATCGTCATCGTGGTAGCAAAACAGTTCCTCTTCGATCTTCTTTTCTTGCAGAAAACGCCTTCAATTGTCTCGGTCCAAAGATCTTCTTACATTGAAATCCAAGCATCGATGCGCTGTCATCGTAGGGATCAGTACTTTTAGTGTTTCCTGGGTTTTCTCACTGGCCTTCGACCCTCGGCTTTTTCATCGAATATTTTTTTAGAAACTCGATGTTCGTTCTTTCGCTGCACATGACCAAGCCATTGGAGCCTCCACAGTTTGGTGACTTTGGCGACCTTTGGGTCGTCAAATATTTTGTACAGCTCGTGGATATATCCTTTTTGTCATGGGCCGCTTTAACGTTTTGTGCCAATTATTCGAGAGCATCAAAATGTTTGCACATGTGTATCTGAGGATCCATGTTTCGCACACATAGCACAACACAGAACTGATTATTGATATTTTAATTTAGACCAATTTTTTCCTTTTGATGCTAGATTTATTTGGTTTTGACATATATCGATATTTCAAGGGTAATCTGCCCTCTTCTTCAGATTACCCTCGAAATATCGATATACTTATGTCAAAATCAAAATAAATCTAGCTTCAAAAGTAAAAAATTGGTTTAAATTAAAATATATTACAAGCTAGGAAAAAAATTGGTACACAAGTAAAACAATTTGATTATTGATTTATAGAATGAAAGCTTTGTTTTCTTGTGTGTGTATGCAGTGAGTCTTCCTTATGGTTGAAATGGAGTAAAAAGTTTTATGAACGAGCAGCATTCTTCCTTTTGATTCGCCAGTTTGATCGCTTTTTGTTGTCGATTTTGCATCTAAGTGTATAAAATTGCTAACATTTTGTTAATTATAATCGTCAAGAGCTCCTCTTTCGAGTTATAAATTCTGTTAATATCAGATTAATTTTCAAGCCTACTTCTTGTGCTTCCTGGTCAAGCTGCAGAACGTGGCAAGATGTTAATGTCATCCACGTAGGCTACTACTTGGCTGAATTTATTCGTAACATATCTTTTGTGTCGACAAGCAGCTTCCTTATATTTCATTGCTTTGTTGAACTGCAGGGGGCCAGCCCATCACCTTGATTTACTCCAACATTTGTGTCAAAGGTGCTTTCAGATTGTTATTGATTCTGATTTGTGATGTTGTTTATGTCATAGTTATTTTGGTCGGTCGGACTAGTTTTGCTGGTAAATCGAAGTGCAGTTAGTTTAATGTTGATGTTTGTTTGGCCGTGAAAAAATTATCAGTCGTCCAGAGCTAAAGGCTTGTTGGTACTCCCCAATGGTATTGTCAGCATAAAATACAATTTTCTTTTCTAATATTTTCGTCAAGATTTTAAAGCACGTACAACGTAGTGGTGCACTTTCTAAATTTTCTTTTCAATCCCAGCATCCGCATCGATTTGCCTTGCAGTATTCATTGAATTGCCATTTATCTTTTTTTTTTAAATCTCCTGAGCCAATCGTCACATTTTTTTCGAATTCAATAATATCCTACTAGACAAAGTATAAACAACTTCTGATAATAATAGTTTGACTTCCTCGCATTTGCTTTACAGATACTTGGAAGAGAAATAATTCTAATTATAATACCCGAAAATGCTAAACATACTATTAGATTCATTCATTAGCATGCCTTCAGATTTGATTCAGCTATATTGCTAATTACCAGCAATACTCGGAACGCTTTACATAACTTGCGTAGGCTGTAGATTATTCACAGAGCTTAGGTTGAAAATATACTTCTGTCATCTATCTTCACTACAACAAGCTCCTATTTTCGTTGAACCAACTACCCACTTTTGTTTCTTCAAGTAAATTAGTATACTCAACGCGTGGGAGGCAAAGTAATCAATGAGTATATTCTGGCTACATTACAGTCATAGGTCGAGGCGTTACTCTCTTATTCATATCCCCAATTTCTCGTGTCAAATGACGTTCATTCCACCTACAATGTCCGTCATAAATTCATTTGGGGTCGTCATAGATAAAATGTCCTTTCATTGAACAAATATTTCTATGAGCCTCAGTCTCATTGTCAGTTTCTGTCAAACAAATAGTTCTAGTCTTTCTGAACCAACAATATCAGCAAAGACATCATCGTCAAAGGTAAACAGTCTATAAAAGTGATTGAATTTAATCCAATCAACTCATAAAAGATACAACTAAGCACAAAATGAAATTTATATGCGAATGCAATAAGAATTGGTACGGTGTTGCAATGTGGCTGGCGCGCCGCCAAAGTGCAGCGAATGCTTCTGAATATTGTGTTGATTGTATATTTTGGGCGCAATGACAGGATAATTACATTCTATTTCTCTTGTAGTCGTTCGAACATGAACAACCGTTGTCGATATGACAAAGTCAACAGGCATCTGTTGCTTGTTTCCGCGGCTTCTAATGAGGCTCTGAGTCTGTTTTCCGGCAATCTGTTGTTGTTTAGTACTATTGTTTGGTCCTCGAAGGTATTCGATAGCATGGATCGAATTCGTTTTATGTTTGTTGGTAAGACAATAATAACAGGGCAAACCCTTTATCTTTCAAAGCTAGCATTGAGTTGGGGCTGGACTCCGCTGGAAGCCATTTAGTTTGTTTTGTAATCAACGCGATGTTGCAATAATGACCGAAAATGTCAGGGAGCAGTGAGCTCACTAGACATAAGAGAACTCAATACACAGGGAAAAGTTAGAATTTTGGAAACAGTTGGGCTTTAAAGATTTCTGCAAGCAATATTTATTTTGTCTTAAGTTTTTTTAAACTTTGTGTTTAAACATTGAAATGTGTAGAAAAGAGTTCAGAGCTTCTTTCGTGCAGCTTACATGAGATGATCCAAACTATTTCGAATTGAATCCAACATGTCTCTATTCTCCGGACAATCCGTAATGCCTGAGATCTGAACGAATGATTTCCCGAAGCCTACAAGCTTCCATTTCTCTCACTATTCTCGTTTGAACATATTCCGACATGGCTTAACACCCGTAGGGGACTGACAACATTTTCCACTTATGAATAAAAGATGAGACCTAATGAACGAACTTATGTATGCTATTTGTTGCCTCGTGAATAATGATGGCACAGGAACTGAAGACATTTATGTCTCCATGTCCAGGAGTTCCGTAGGTTTGCGATAAGCTATTCGTTATTCGATTTCGCTTCTCCGCTACCACTGATAATATCGTCAGGCGTACGAACTGAACAATTGGTGAATCATTTCCATTGGCATAATAATTCACAATTCGGGAGCTTATTCGGTAATGTTCGACTTTTGGTGTCTGTAGTGAAACCTAGGGATTCGCAAGGTTATTGCCGGTGCGAAAGAAGAATTTTAAAGAAATCAATGTGGATATAGAGATTAAAATGTTTCAGTTTCATTGGGAACAAGGAGAATCTGACGATTTTAGTCAAATGTGTATAATTATTTATTGCGTAAAGTCTTTGAATTGAAAATTGGTAGATTTTAGACAAATTGTTGCTCAGATCATTCCAGCAAATGACCAGTCTGGGAAGTGTTAAGAATGTGTAAGATAAATAATTGTACGAGAAGAATTTATTAATGCAACAAAATGATAAGAGTCAGCAGATTTTAAATTTTTATTATTAATTAAACTTTAGGTTAGCTTAAGAATGTACAATTAATATACAATTAAGATATTTTCAACTCAATTCAAATGATCTGAAGCAAGCATTAAATGCTAGACTAAATTGAGGGATGGTAGTCAAAAAAGGGTTTTTTTTTCGTCAAAAATCAGTTAAAAATTTATTTAACATTTTGTGTTTATGTTCTCGTTAATTTTTTCCTTTCACAAGTAGGCATGCGAATCGATATCGAGGATTTCAGTTTTTACAGGGTGGGGCAATAGTTTCTGGCCTTATTACTTCTTGTATTAAATTTTAATGAAAAAAGAGATTAAATATTATATTTAATTTTATTATAGCTTTATAATTTTATAATTTTATTATGAATTACACACAATAGGTAAAATTATATAAAACTAATATTCAAATTTAATGATATTATAAATGTACCTATAATTCTATCAACAAATAACTTTCGAAAAAAACTAAGTAAATGAAATGAACTTCGAACGTGCTTTTAATGTGAATATGATAATATTTTGAAAATGTTTAACCCTATGAGTGCGCTATTCGGCTAAAATAAGGTTGGGAAAGTTTGCAAATTTTTGAATTGCAATATCTTTTGACAAGGTTATAAGAAGATTATAAAACTTATAGGCAGTGCTGCCATTTTGTCATTTTGAATGCTAGATCTGGCATTATTTTGCCCAAAACGGCATTAAAAACTCGGAGTTAGCATATAGCATTATTTTTTCGAAAATAATAGATTTAGAAATAATCTGACACTCTTCTATTCATAATCTCGCCCATTAAATTTTTCTCAATAATAGCTCTGTTCGTGTACTTTCAGTCACGTTCATCGACTGAAACTTCCTGAATCATGTGGTGGGACAAATCCATGAAAAGTACAAAAACGCTCTCATGACATTTCCTTAGAAGTGACAACCAGAAGTGACAGTTGTCTGATATTGAAATAATGATAGTGATTACAAAATCATCTTAATTAAGCAGTAATAAAGTATCTCCATAAAAATATTCGACTTTCATAATAATATTTTCCTTACCGCGCATATTTTTCAAATGTGTATTCGCGCCACACCGTTCAGCACTTTTTACAATCTCGCACTAGCTTAGATTCAACTGAAATCTCATGCTCTTTAATGAAAGAGGGAAAGTTTTGAGTGTTCAGTATTCTGTCAGATAGCGTACAAAATAGACTTAATGGCAAGGCAATGCATAGAGTACGCGAGCAGACATAACATTTGAAAACGTGATGTAATGCTGCCTCATTTCAATAAATATGCGCTGCAGGCTAGAGTATTCTGAAAATTCCAACTGTAAACCTACCCCCAGCGAACGAAACCGTTGTCGACCGATCAATCCCTGCTGCAAACCCACCCGCTACCGATGTATTCGCTGCAGACCAATCGATGCCAAAAGTACATTAGAACTAGTACAACACCTTTGTGCCTTCAAGACAACAAATGATATATAGTCGATTTTCTATTCTTTGTCCGAGTGCTAGTGACAAGTGCTTTTAACGTTGCAGAAAAAGCGAAATATTAAGTGAAATAAAATGAAAAGGTAGATATTCCAATATTAAAGAATTTTAGTTTTCTCGCTCCATTAAATCGTGATGATGCTAAAAGCTAGTGATGTGGTCCCACCACTTCAGATTCCCAGGAGCCTCGGGCATCTACAAGTTCAAGTTTACCCAAGTATGTGTATTCTAGATTTATACTTTTTATAATAATAAATTTTACAATAATGTGAATCTATTGTTTTGTTAGGGCTTGAAATGCAAACAATCGCACCGATAACGATGGAGGAAAATCTTCGTCATGTGTCATTAATACTTTTTCTTCATTTTGCTGTTTTAATTGTGAGACTCCAAGTGATGTTTTGAAAAAATATTGGTAGAAATGAGCTCTACACAAGAGAAGAAGATTAAGATGTAACTGACATATCATTAATAGATATCGAATTCATATCGAATCGTGTTTGTTTTAATAAAATAAGAAAGCGTTATTTAGCATTATAATTTTACAGGATCTGGCATTATTTAGCATTAAATAAAATTGAATCTACCATTATTTCAAAAAAACAAATGGCAGCACTGCTTACAGGACATATTGACATTACTAAGCTGTAGACTAAGATAGTTTTTTATGAACGTCCTGGCAATTCTGCACCTACGGAAGGCACTGAAAGTGAAAGCCTTCAAATTATCGATTCTCCTGAAAAATGTTCGTTGGATTAAAGAACTCATATAAAAATCTTATACTTTGTCTACACAACCAAAGTAAAACTTTTGGAATTCCACATCGGACAAAAACTTCAACAGTCTCTCGATTTACTTACATATATGTTAAGCATCAGAAACTTCGGCTCACGGGAAGTCACGATCCGATAGTCAGATACAGCTGAAACTCACAGAACGTATTGATTTTAAATAAGATCAAGTCTGATTAAAGCGATTTTTAAATGTAGGCAATCATATGTTAGTGGTGCCATCTTTAAAAATTACAAGGAAAAAAAAAACTACTTTTTGCCTTATGAATTCTGATTCAACCACCAGATTTTGACGAAATTCACACAGCTGCTGAGTCTTACTCTAAACCAAGTTTGATAGAAATTTGGTTGAAAAGTTAGGTTGAAGCTGACAGATATGATAGTTTCGATTCCTTGAGTTTTGAAAATTCGCTCAGGAAAATTGCTCTTTTTGCCCTATAACTTCTAGTGTAGTCATTTTATCAAGACGAAATTCATATGGTAAATGGTACTTATTGTAGGAAATATTCAGTATTAATCTGGCTGGAAAACCAGCTATGGTTGATTTTGTATTTTTTTCCCATATCTTACATAAACGATATTACATAGAATTTTCCCATAATAATGATCTTGTAGTAACAATAAAAAAAATGCTAAGATTTCGAAAATTTTTGCGGATGGTAGCCCTAAATTTCCTTGTATCCCTATAACTTCCAATGCAGTCATCGTATCGAAAAGAAATTCCCGAAATTGGTTGATTTTAACGTGAAGCAAATGTGGTATATTTTTGGCTTTGATGCAAGCGAAGGGCTGCCAGCACGATTTGGTTTTGCTATTTTCATATCAATAAATGCTTACATTGAGTATTCATATCACGAACATTTACAATAAAAATAAGCTCCGAATGTTTAAATTTTCTAAGTTATGGAAATATTTCGAACGGCAATCCAAAACAACTTTCTATCCTTATAACTTTCGATGCAGTCATCGGATGAAAACGAAATTCATAGGGTTGCTTGATTTTGACTTGAAGCAGTTGTGGTACACTGAAAAAACACATAGCGCCAGACGCCATAGTTTATAGACTTCTGGCGCCATGTACATAGTCGATTTCGGGATTGTGATAAAATATAGCGCCACACGCCATAGTACATGGCGAAAAGTACATAGGAGCAGATGCTATGCTTATAGCCCTGCATGCAATGTACTATAGTCCTCCACGCCATGTACTATAGTAGTAAATGGCGCGGAGGAATATAGTACATGGCGTGGATGACTATATTACTTTGCGTGGAGGATTATATTACATGGCGTGGAGATCTATATTACATGGCGTGGAGGACTATATTACATGGCGTACAGGACTATATTACATGACGTGCAGGACTATATTACATGGCGTGGGGGACTATATTACATGGCGTGGGGGACTTTAGTCAAATATATCAAACGATTCTGAATCCGCTTGTAAAGTTGGATTTATCAGTTAAATCTATCATTCGGACAATTGTCATTACGTTCAAAACTCAATAGCAGGTAGCAAAATCACAGTGAATATTAATACGATTTCTCGAGAACATTGTCATATATGAATATACTCAAACGTCACTTGCTGACATTTATGCATCCCCTCACACAGTATGGCTGCGAGTTATAATTGCAGTGACAACTGAAGCCATATTACATGGCTCATGGTACTATTTAATATAGCGTGTGGGGCCATAACTTCTGCGCCATGTAATTATGGCGCTGGTAGCCATACTGCATAGCTCAGGGTACTATGCACATAGCGTGTGGGACCATAAATGCTGCGCCATATTACATAGGACCACGCGCTATGTAGATTCTGACATTATGGCGCTGGGAGCCATATTGCAAAGCTCAGAGTACTATGTACATAGCGTATGGGGCCATAAATAATGCGCTATGTTACATAGCTCTGGGCACCATGTGGATTTTTTTCAGTGTAGTTGCAGTGCTGGTAAAGTGTTGCGATCTCTGATCATTTTCTTTGTTTATGATACATGAGATGCCGCTTTCAAAGTTTTGTAAGATAGGCGATCGATAATGAAAATAAGTAACAAGTGTTTGACATTCCTAAATTTTAAAATTCATGCAAGTGGTAGCCTTGAAACCTTCCCACCCTATAAGTTCAAATGCATAAGTTCAAATGCATTGTGGTATATTGCCCTCGAAACAGGTTGGAGCACGTGTGGTAGAATATACACCAAATCTGCACGATTCCTCTACTGTTCATCGAACATAGAAACATCGAACCACCAGCAAAATGTTCTGTTTCGGTTGATTTGTCTTCTTTATATTAGAAGGTTGATGTACATTCTATAGTCACCGAGTAAAAAGATATTAATCCCCATAAGATTCAAAATAATAGCCACAGTTATTAATTTAATAATTTTGTGGGGAAAATATAAGTGAAAAGCTGAAAATTGACTTATGCGTTTTGGATAGCATACTGAGAAAACACTAGCCTATTGGTAGGCTTCAAATGATATGCAACGCATATGTTTATGATTTTATTGCTAAGTTGTGTCGTGAAGTCTCAGTATCTGCCACTGTTGCAGATGGCTGTGCTGTTACTGGTGTTGTTGTTATTGTCCGCGACTTCTAGTTTCAGCTAATGGGTTATTTGAAGGACTATCGCGAGAAGTGATGACATAAGAAGTTGACAGAGATTTAAGCAAAGATGTTGTAGACTGTTTAATATCAGAGACCACACCTCTTATTCGACAAGATTTTGCTTTGCGAGTAACGAAGGAGAGTGGTCAACTTTTTGTTGCGGTAGTAGCAAAGTAGGACTGGTAATTTTTTTATTTAGTTTGGTATGACTGAGTATATTGTTCTGAGAGTACAGAGCATCACCGTCAAAGTGTGCAGTTTGCTGTTAATTCCATCTCTAAGATGCACTAGCCATACTAAAATCTATCTGTGGTATTATGAACGTGCAAAATCCTAAATTGCAAGAGTTCGTATTCAATTTCTACAATGTTTTTTTACGATGAAAGTCCAGCATTTTTGTCGAAAACCTTATCAATTAAAACTTTTGTTAAAAGCCGAGGTATTTTTAGATAGCTAGAAAATAACTGTTGCAAGTTTATCAAAATAATTGGATAAACCAGTCAAATTTGGTTTAGTCGACCACAATTGATTACCACACAATTGATTAAAAAAAATCCACAAAATCGATGTACTCTATTTTCAAATGACATATTCTCTCATCGCTTTCTTTTTCCTAATTATTGGCAAGCACGTAAAGCTTTCCATTATATATTTTTTCGAAAAATTTCATTCAGCAATCGTGATGACCAATAAATTACACATTTCTTCCTATTCAGTGCCTTCTTGATTTTCCGACAGCACCGTTAACAACCTTCTCGACGTTTTCCATCCCCAAAATCAAGCGATTGAAAATCATCAAAGCTCGACCAAAAACAAACTCACCAAAAAGCCTCATTCAAATCTGATACCTATCGATTTGTTTCTCATTCGCCCATTTCGCTAGCATTAGCCATACAATATTTTTCAATAGAATCGTAAGGACTACAAGTGACGATGATGTTGATGCAAGCAAATAAACTGCGGAGGCATCATTAATAGCACCACTGGAACCATTAAAAAGTGAGTCTAGGTACAGGCTACATCTTTTGTTTAAATTCTGTGAAGTCATATAAACACTAGGGACGCAAATTTCTACTGCCCGCTTTTTGTAGACACATAAAACATGACTCTAATATATAGGAATAAATATTGATCACTTGAGATGGTAAACAGTCCTTCGGCCTGTTGGATTCATATACTTATATGTTTGTGCATAGTGACTGTAAAGGACATTTTCTTTTCACAGTTTGTCAATGTCGCGACGCTCGATTGATAGTTGGGGCTCATGAAGCAGACGGTCCGGCATGGTTTTTTTATCTGATTTTACTAACGAAGTATTTTTTTAAGTTTGAAGACTGCAAAGTTTTTGTCCCTCGACTGTTGGCTTTCAATGTTCGTATAGTTCCATGCTATGGGAGGTGTGTGGGAGATGCAAAAAGACATCAGACAATGTTTAGTTTTTTTTTTGAATGAAAAGCGAAATTTTTTTTATGTTCTTAATTGTGGAAAACTACATAAACATTTAAAGGATTTCCTTCTTGAAGTATTAGCGTTTTAGCCAGAAAATCATTTATGGTCTTCTGACTTGATAAAGTTTTCATAAAGGCATATTGTCCGTTCAGAAAGTAATTAATTCAGTTGATTGATAAATGGACTCAACTACGAACGTATACAATAGCACTGTCAGAAGGAGCAACTGACCTGCTTTCGAGTTAATCCCGAACGAAAATCATAGCTGCATGTAAGTATCCTCGCAGTTTATTCAGTACTTGACCTGCTCAGCTGGAAAAACATTTACCTCGTTTTCCTGTGATTTTTTCCGGTCATTACTTCACGGCTCATTTGCATGCGAAATTTCAGGATCAATTGCCCAAGCTCATGGAGCGTAAAATAATTTCGTCGAAGTAGAGTAAAAACGAATTCGGAAAGGGTTTTAAACTAGAAATCGAGCCTGTGTTGTTAAATGACTATGGCAAAGTATTTTCTAGCAGGAATGGTAAAGAATATGTTTTATCGTAAATTTTCAATCTAAATTCCAATTTGTGTCTATCAAATTCGAGATTCTTGGTAGTAGCATCGAAAATGTTTAAATCCTATTTATTGGTTGAATGAATACCATTAATGAAGGATTTTCTATCGAAAATTTTCCAAGTTATGGATTTGTGAAGTTTATTAAATTATTATGATCATACTGGATATCAAGCCGTTATTAAGTAATTTGAAGACGCAATATTGTCATGGCGAAAGTTCGACCAATCCCTGTATTATAAACGTAAAAGATAATGAACAGCCTTTGTTTTTGCTTCATTTTTCATCGCCTGAAAATGTGGAAATGTTCAGCGGAAACAGAAAAACCATACAACTAACTTGTAATTGAAGTCAAAACAAAGTTTTCAAAATAAAGTTATAAGAAAACAGGTAAGCAATATAATGTTTCTTATTATTTATTTAAATCAAAAGAAGACTTCCTTTAAATTAATGCAAGCCTTTTGTTTGTGTAAGCGAGAGAAGATTTGCTGCGTCCTGCATTTGAACCCGGATCCAAAGTCTAAATTAAGTATGCAAATAGGAGCTTACAGTCGTTGTCTTTGTCCTATGTATATATATATATATATATATATATATATATATATATATATATATATATATATATATATATGTACATACATACATACATATGTATATATATATATATATATATATATATATATATATATATATATATATATATATATATATATATATATATATATATAGGAGTTTTGGCCTGCTGGAATCCTCGCTAAAGAGTTTCAACAATGCCAACGAAAAAAATTTCAGAGCAACAACAAATAAGTTTTACATGCCTAACTAGTAGATCTACTTCGCTTTGTATTTTTTACCAAAATGTCCGTGGTTTAAGGACCAAACTTAAGGAAGTTCTGCTCGCGACTACTTTAGATTTTCATCATGTTATCTGTTTTACAGAAACATGGCTTAATGACAATATTCTGAACAGAGAATTCCTTCCAAGTCATATCGTTTTCCGGAGAGATCGTGATCGGGTTGCTTCTTTCAAAGCCGATGGCGGAGGCGTTTTAATTGCCATCCATAACACTCTTCGTGGAACACTCTGTGCCGAGTTTGTTCCTTCTACTCCTGTTGAGTGTATTGTTGTACGTGTTATCCTTTCCTCAACTTCCGATCTACTGGTCTGCTGTGTTTATATCCCTTGTAATTTGTCTATCACTGCATATGAACGTTTTTACACTGAGCTTTCTTGTTTCATCCACTCTCGATTTCCTTCAACTCCTCTCCTAATTTTAGGCGACTTCAACATGCCCACTGTGGAGTGGGAATCCAGTCATCTCAGTTTACTATCCTACAATCACCTCTCTGTTGCGACTTCTTCCTTTCTTTCATTTTGTTCTTGTTCCTAAATTAACTACCTTCGTAACACTAACAACAGAATCCTCGATTTAGTCCTAACTAGCGTTCCCTCAGATTCCCTTTCTCTCTCTCCTGCTCCTTTTGCATATGTTCAACCCAATCCTCATCACCATCCACTCCTGCTTGATGTTGACCTCAACTTCCAGGTAAGGAAAAAATGTCCTTCTTTTCAGCGTTACAGCTTCTTTAAAGCTGACTTTCAAAAAATGCCCTCTGAAGTCAATCTTATCAGTTCGTTTTCATTTTTGAAATGGTTGGATGTTAGTTGTGCATTGTCCAAGTTCTATTCTTCCTTTTCTAGCCTTATCTCTCTTTTTACCTCCATTAAACGTCCTCTCAAACCTAATGATATACCTTGGTTCACATTGAAAGTATTTGATGCTCTTAAAGCTAAAGTAAAAGCTCGTGAAAAGCTGCAGAAGATGGGCTCACCCACTGACCTTCAGGAATTACGTAGTTTGCGTTCTGATGTTTAAAAAGTTCTCAAGCAGAGACTGCGAAATTACTTTTTGAACATCGAGGCTTCAATCTGTTCTAATCAATATAAACCCTTTTGGTCCTACATCCGTTCTATCAAATACAATTCCTTGGCTCCTGATTCTATGTATCTTGATGATGTTACCACTTCCACTCTTCAGGCTATTTGTGATTTGTTCGCTGCCTTTTTTCCTCCTCCTTTAAAAAACCCACTGAATACCTCAATAGCTCCCACTGTCTCCAGTACTTCTCTTGAATGATCTATGTTTAGTATCAATCCTTGGGAAGTTTTTTCCTTTTGTATACTTTAAATTCTAATGCTAGTTCTGGCCCTGATAGTATTCCTAAAATCCTTGTCAAATCCTTCTCATCCTCCTTGAACGTCTACAGTAGAATTTATCCTTCTCTATAGCCTTTACTTGCTCCTGAACACCATGGTTTCATCAAGGGTCGCTCTACATCGACCAACCTTATGGAGTTCACTAATTTTGTCACCTTTGCCTCTGATTGTCAACGTCAAATTGATGTAATTTACACAGACTTTTCGAAGGCTTTTGAATATGTGAATCATAACCTGCAGCTACTTAAACTTAATGGGTTCGGTGTTTTTGGTACCCTCCTCTCTTGGTTTTCCTCTTATCTTCATAGTCGTCCCTGCAGAGACACTTTTAATGGTTGCATTTCCTTTCCAATTTTTCCCACATCCGGAGTTCCTCAAGGTTCTATCCTAGGTCCCTTACTTTTTATCTTGTTTGTCAATGACCTTTCTTCTGTCAATGACCTGTCCCCCTGTCTTTTATATGCGGAAGACTCAAAATCATACAGAGCAATCAAGTCTGCGAACGATTTTCACCAATTGCAAGCTGACTTGTTTGCTCTTAATCTCTGGTGTCAAGACAAATTCTTACCACTGAACATTTTGAAATGCCATCAGATTTCTTTCGCATATAAAAAATACTCCACATCTGTTCTCTTATTCTTTGTCTGGTATTTCCCTGTCTGTTGTCCAGCATTTTAGAGACCTGGGTGTGTGGTGTTTGATTCAAAATTAAAATTTGATGTTCATGTCATGAATATGACGTCCAGGGCCTCTAGGATTGCTGGCTTTGCCTTGCGTTCTTCGTATTTGTTTACCAACATTTCCTCCTGTATTCACTTATTTGTTTCTTTAGTAAGCAGTATTCTCGAATACGCGCACCAAATCTGGTCTCCGCGCTTTAAGTATTTATCTGACGCCATTGAATCTGTTCAGCGTAGGTTCACTCACTGGCTGCTTTTTAAATTCAACATCCCCTGTGTTGTCCCTACTCCTCTCGTTTTTCCATCCTTCGTATGTCCTCTTTAGAATCATGGAGATTGTTCTTCGATGAGTGTTTTCTTTTCAAACTTTGCCAAGGCATTTTTTGGTCAGATCTTGGTTCCCAGATAACCAGACGTGAATCTAGTCGTCCAAGTTGTTCATCTGAGGTTTTCTCTGTTCCGTTTGCACGTACGGAAGTCTATTTCCATTCGCCTTTGTTGCCTGTTCCCAGAACGCACAATGTTCTTAAGCATGGTCCTCTCCCGCAATCTTTTTTACAATTCTAGCATGTATTGAGAATGTTACCTCCAATTGCTATTTATCTTAGCTCTAATTTTAGTTTTCAAATTATTCAATTATTTTTGTTATTTCTTTTTCTTTTTTATATTTCATTATTATTTTTTGCTTTCTTGACGCTGTAGCTGTAGTTATATCTGTACCGCAAGGGGCAAAGAAATATATATATATATATATATATATATATATATATATATATATATATATTTATATATATATATATATATATATATATATATATATATATATATATATATATATATAATATATCATTAGCAACAGCCAAGCATGAAGTGCTTCGTCATTGAAGGAAATACATTTTTTGATTTTTGATTCCTCAAAATATTTGAGGATTTTCCTTTTTGTTCGAAAATGAATAATGTTACGCTCTGTTTGATCGAAATTATTGCAAAACTAATTTTCAAGTCGCTATCAGATTTTTGTTGCCTTAAATCGTCATTCCCCATTTAACCTCTCTTTACAACTAAAACCTTTACTAGTTATTTTCTCAAGATGAAAGCTTTTGGTTCTTTCTAGTTGAATTCAAACACTGAAATTAGTGTGTTAAAAAGACTCTCTAAATAAATTTACCCTATGTAATTTAAACTTACTTTACTTTCGCTTATTTAACCAACATCCGTTTAAAGAGTGCTCATTTTAACCCACTTTGCAACTCTAACTCACTTTGGCACTATTTCCATTCCCGTTTGAATGAAAGAAATAATTCTGGAAAAGGGCACTTTGATGAAATTTCCACACCTGACTTTCCTCTGGTCTATGTCACCATGGACTGGATTGCGATTCGAAAAAATATGTCTGCACTTGTGAATGACGACGACGTCAGATATCCTACAAGAAAATGTTATTTCCGATTCACTCAATTTTTTCGTCATTTCCATTAATTGAAGACCCGTCAACGTTGTGCCAAGTATATTTGTGTTCTGGCTCGATGTTTACCTGTACAAACAATCCATTCTCATGTGACAGTTTTATTTGTGTACATTTGCAATGAGCAAATAGAGTTGTTTGCTGTGAACATGTAAAGCTGCTTCAGATAATTGGAAAAGAGTTATGGCGTTAGTTGATATGTTATGTCATAAAAATGCGTGCATTTTTTCGGAGCTATACTCCTACTGTATTTGAACTGAACCGAAGTCAATCGATTTTGACCAGCTGATTGAGTTGAGACCAAATCACTCTCAAAGCTACTAAATTTATCATGCATTGGCCTCGGTAGTGAAACCAATTTGCACGCTGCTCAAAAAGGCAAGCAGTTGATGGAGGCAGGTGATAATGCTTTTGCGGAGAAAACCGCTGACTTACATACATTTTAAGAAATCTCAAATACAAGCCATGCGCTTGTCCATATTCATACATTACCATATAATCGATATATCCAACCAATGTAGCAACTACCAAACCACATTTATCGTCCATTTACCATTTAATATAGCATTTCCCCAATCAAAATCTAAATGCGAATTGTGCGAAGATCTCTACCTAATTTCGTTGGTAACTCGAAATCAGCCTGATTTGGAATAGATGTGCGGACATAGAATTAACATATTGGTGGATCGAATTACTCAAGGAATAGAAAATACACTTTTCAAGAAACTAAAATAGGTAGCGCATTTGTCTAAGTAGTCCGATACTACGTACAAATCTCATAAAACAATTAATTTCACAAAATCTTTTGGTTTCAGGTCAATCGTTGAATTGTGTACATTTCTAACATAAATATACTCATCTTGATTCAACACGTGCAAAAATAAAATGACAAACAAGTCGAACAAGAACTAACCAGCCAAAATCCTTTTGGCTCTCCATCCGTTTCTTAAAAATTTCTCCTAGCACTCCTGATGGTTTACAAGATCTTTTCTCTAATTCTTCTCCTGAATTGTATTGGTGTCGAACAATCTCGTTAGAAATCAAACTTCTGATGAACGCAGCATTATGAAAATTTTGAATCACTTTCATCGTTCCTATGCGTTCCGATTTTCGATTTGTTTAAGGGGACGTAGCAACTTCAAATTGAAAAAAACTTGTTTTTTTTAAATGTTAGTTTTTAACTGAATAAAAACACATATCTTAAAGAAACTTTCTACATATACTAAATTTGTCTTATACTACATAAAAAAATTGTTTAAAATATTTGGTGGCCCCCTGTCGTCTGCTACAATTTTTTTCAAAAAACACCAAAAAACCTGGCATGCACGATAACTGCCCTCAGAAAAGGCTGTAAAAAAACAAAAACGGGGTTTTCATCTGCATTAAAGCGGCCTTGGAATGAACTAAAAAAAAATTGGTTAAAAAATAACAAAATGGCGGCGTTTTTTTCGAAAATCGAGGTTTTTTTTCCCCAAAAATCGGTCATAACTAAACAAATTTCATGCCGATTTTTTCATCCGTAGTTCATTCTGAACATTAACATGTGCAGATTGACGTGTTAAAATGTCAGAACGATTGGATAAGTACATTTTTCTTAATCATGCACGCCAACTTGAAAAATGTTGTATCGTGAAAATCGCGTTTAAAGTTAAAATTCAATATTTTTTGTAATAAATCTTACCGAAATTTAATCTGCGTTGCCTGAACTATACAATATACCTTCTTCTTGATCATACTCCTCCTCTTTCAAAGATTTTTACTCCCTTCGAGCAGCTCTGGCCTCCTTAGATGCCTCAGTCGAGTGTTTTTCCGTCTGGTTGATTCTTGCAGCATTTCTATTTTCTGCTGTTCCAGCGCACGTTGGCAAATTGTAAATCCCATTACTGGGATTATTTTCAAGATAGCCATAAATCTTTCATTGAATGTACATGCAGAAATATTTGCAGCCATATTTATGATATTTTTTCCACAAAAAGTATGTTTGGGGGCCAAATTTCACATACAAGAATTATAGCTTTCGTTATTATTCTGCGTAAAATTGCCCAAGCTGCGCTTTAATAAATCTTCTAATGTCTTCATAAATAGGCTTTTAAATTTCTTGTACCTCATCATTTAAAGGTGGAGGATGCTTGAAATTTTTTAAAGCATTACCACCAGCTGCCTCCACCTTGCGCCAGTTACACCAAGTCTTTTCTCCAACAGGACAATAAGAGTGTTGAGGGTTCTCATCAGTTGAAATTTTTTGGTAATTTGCTGCACAAATTTCCTTGCGCATGTGTTGAGCCGAATTAGAATTTCATCGTATAGCTAGGCCATAATATGTTGATACATTTTTCATTAACTTTATTGTCAGTGAAACTTTTTTCGGAGTTTCAACACTTTTGTTTAGAAGCATCTTTTTCGGCTATTTTTTTACTTCTTTTGAAGGAGTTGATACTCTTATCTTTCTCTACACTTTGGCCCAAGTCGATGTAGCGATATAGCGAAGTGAACGAAAATCATAGAAAAAATTACCTTGGCACGCTTTGCTATGTATGCTCACAAAATTTTTTTTTTAGAATTTCAATTTTATATTATTAAAATCATGTTTTTGAAGCTTCATTCAGAAAAAAAAAACGATTTACTAAAAATTTGAAGGTGCTATGTCCCCTTAATATAAGTGTGTCTTCTGGTTTTTTCATTTCTCTTCTCGAAAATCGCCAACATCTTCGAAAAACATAAAACACACGTCTCAAACGAAAGTTAGGTTTCATTTCTTCCCTTTTTCATCGAGATCCTTGATAGAATGGTATACAGGAGAGTTTACTCGTTTATCCAGCCTACTTCTCATCCGCAGAATGGTTTAGTTAAAGCTAATCCCTTTTAACCAACCTTCTTTCCTTCACACGTATAGCCGGAATTAAAAGCACGTCGAAGTAACATGCTATAAATATACTGACTTTTACAAAGCTTTTGATTTCATCAACCATTACGTCATTCTGCAAAGTCTAAAGAATAAAGGCAGTGACGGTTCTTCCTATTATAGCTTATTCCTTACATCTTTGCTTGTATAAAGAATATCACTTTTAATTCCCTTTTATCCATTCTTACGAAATAGTTGTGAAGCAGGCTGGTCGCAAAAAATTAACCAAAACTAGATTTTCAGATTTTCTCGGTTTATTTATTGTACATTGATATGTTGTAAACATTTTAAGCCATTCCTCCTATGGTAATGAGTAAAAGTGTAAAAAAACAATTAATTTGAATACAAAAGGTACATAAAATTTAGGTAGCTACTGCTTCATACGTCGTCCCTCTGTAGGGCTGCCAGATTTTCTCAGAGTGAGGGAGCCTAAATCCCAAATAAATATAGCGCATACAGCATACAGCTCAGCCCAAATGAAATCAAACAAGACCCCTACAATTGAATAAAGTCAAAATGATAGTAATAATATAAATCGCAAGCTAGGTAAAGTTGTTAAAATCATTTTATTATTAAGCCAAGTACGCAGTTCGAGTTAAATATCAATTTCCATACAAACTTTACTAGAGGTAAAATCAAAACCAAACATTTTGCAAATGATTTTACCACATCCATACAAAGTTTCGAGGTAAATTTTACTACTAATACTAGACTATAAAAGATGGCGCTATATAAACTTTCCATTGTTTAACCAGGTTTTTTAATGTCCAGTAAAATTCATCAAAGTGTTCAAAATACTCTTAAAATATACCAAAAGAAGTTTTGAAGCGATATTCGTATTAGTTCTCGAGTTATAGCCAGTTATAGACAGCGCGGCGTTCCCCAGGTCGGTGGAGCTTTAGAACTTTAAACGCGTTTTTCTCAAAGTAGTACTTTTTCAATTTCCGTACAAGATATCTCAAAAAATATTGAACCTATTCGGCTCAAATTTATATCACATGTACAAAAGAGTATTATCTCATCGTCGAACCTACATTTTCTTGTAATTTCGGAAAAATAATTAGTTTACCAATGTTTAAAACGTGATTTTTTTGAAAAAAAATCGATTTTTTTTTTAATCTAATATTAATGTAAAAATTTGATTTTTTTTTCTAAATTTTATTGGTTCACCTATGAATTATAGATCTCATTAGCATATTTTTTTTTCTCAGAACACTGCAAGTTTCTCGGAAAAGGCGTTAAGTTTTACGAGGCTGTTTTTGATGTGTTTTTTTTCGTTTGCTCGCATCGCCTCCATTTTGTGTTAAAAAGTTGTTAAAAAAATATTTTCATTTACTATAAGATATGTACTTTGAGGATTTAATATTGAAAATTTTCTGAATAAACAATATATATATTTTAAGTCAATCTGAAATCAGCAATTTCTTTTCCATTTTACATGTATTTCCCCCCTTAAAAATATGAAGGTTACACAAAAACTAATTCCGGTCTAACTGGTTTTATGATAATAAAAACTTATTTTTTTCTGATTCCTCAAACTACAAACGATTCAAAATATACAGAATGTCCCGCTTTCAAAAGGACACAGTACATGTAAAGGTAGGGAAAGACAAGTGGAACAAATAATATTCTGGGCGTGGGGGTGAAATGGTTCGTTCTGGAGGCAGGGAATTTTATTTGTTCGTACCACCTTGTAACTCTCTTAATATAAAGTTTATGAAATTTATATTTATGTCAAATGTTGTCTAAACGTATAATTCGTCCAATAAATGCATACCACCCCTTCTGGCGGCAGTTAAGCGACGCAACCATTTCACCATTTCCTCGCCAAAATGCCTGATTACTTTTACTTCTTATAGCAAATTTTATTTTGAATCCTGCCTCTCATTTAACCCTTCTTATATGTACCTTCATGCAATTGTTCTTCAGATGATTCAGTTAAATGATTTTATTTGCTAATTTTGCGTAGAAAAAAAGTAGATTTAACGAAATACATAAACAGAAAAAGTATTTTATTTAAAAAACGGTTGCGTGTTCAAATCAAAAATTCGGCAAATTTAAACAAACGTACAAATTAACAAAAAATTCTATTTTTTTTTAATTCTTTGTTGATACAGGGTGTTTGTACAAAAGGTACCTAAAATTACAAGATTTCCTTACCTCCGGAAAGAAGTATTTCAGTCTTCAATTCCAGTATTACCTATCCTCTCATCTTCTATTTCCCACTCACTGGGCATCTCACAAAGTGGGATACCCCATATTTGATTATTTATAATTTCACCTGGTAACAGAGGAACTTTCTATCTAAACCAAATTGCCTGTAGCAAATAAACACAAAAAGGTGCTAAAATGTATATAATTTAACATATTGTCCAAAGAAAAAGGCAGAGGACGTCTAAAGCAGCAAAGGAAGCAATCAAAAATAAAATACTTTGGAGTGTTCGGCGTGACATGAACGTGTTGTTATAAGTCAACAGCTTTCATGTTTAAACTCAGAATGGTTTTCAAATGTCCTCAATCGGCGAAAAACAGAAGTGTTATTTCACTCCTTCACCGCATATCGCAAACTTCTCTTCTCCATCATCCTTGTTGCCCGAAAAATGCTTCAAGTGATTATTATTGGATTTTTTCAGGGAAAAATATACTCTAGTCATGGAAGCTAAAAATTTTTTTTGCATCAAAACCAGACTTTTTTTTTAAATGGAATGGAAAAGATACGTGTATGACGATGAGAGGTTGTAGATAATGAAAGAACATTTTATCATTAGGGAAAATAGTAAAGTGTGCAATAAAGTGTTACTTTGTTTGTTCCAATCTTTAATATGCATAGGAAGTGAACACAAATTCCAGATGATTAGAAATGTGTGAACGATTTGAGCTTTAATTAAGCTATGCACTTAATTTGAATTGAGTGAATGTTCGAATACTTTACTTAAACCTTTTATTCTTGTTTGGATATGATAATGATGCCCATATACTCAAGCAAATATAATTCTGTTTGAACTCCTTTTCTACCGTTTGGGCTTCATCGCTTCTCTTAAGCTCTATAAGAATTTCATATGTCTACACCTAATTGTTACACAATGATTACATTTCGAACCCGTATACATTCGAAACATAATGGAACAGTTGTGTACATATATCAATTTGTGTGACAGTTTAATTAGCCCTTAGAAGTACTAATTAACTTCCACAGCCCGCATATAAGTACATATCATCGAGCACCATTAGCCAGCCCTAATAGCATTATAATGTAATCTATTCGCATTTTAGTGTACCGAACTTTTGTTTGCTGGGCAGCGCAACAGCATACGAACAAAAAGAAAACGAATTTGAATTAATTACTAGAGAAAGCTATACAAAGCTCCTTAATTCCCCAAAGTGGAAATTATAAGGTTGACTTTTGAACATTATAGAAAGTGATGAATTCAATCAGACTTTTTTAAGGCTTAATCTGAACTATTTCTAAGTAGATAGATAGCATTCGTGAATTAATGATTAACAGAGTGAGCCGTAAAAAAAGTAAACCTCTTCATATGACGCATTTTTTCGATAAAAAAATCAATTTCAAACCCAGTATTGTGCAATCGCAGCATAGCATGTTCATTTATTCTTGTGTTTCGCTCCCACTGAGCAATCAAATTAAATTTTCGTTTCACGTCAATGCTATAACACGTGTAATAAATGACTTTACTTGAAAATAAAACAGGTTCTACATAACAGTAATCTCACTTAGAAACAAGTCAACACGGCAAATATGACTACTTTGCACAATACAATCCTTAGAATGACAGAAAATTTAATTTTTCCGACGCGCCAGGAGAGGATTGCTTTATTCTTAGTAGAGAAGTGAAAATCCACTCGAACCATTCTCTAACCAACATTTACTCGTATATTTCCTAAAACAAATTGGCGCTAAGTGAACACTTGTCTCAGGAAAAATAGTATCATGTTTCATATACAACATACATATCTATGTGTTTAGCATTTCTCGGTTCTTGTCACCTTTTCACTGGTTTTTCTTTATGTGGAGTTGTGTGAAACTTCATTTCAGACTGTTGTATTAGGCAATCCACCGAGTATCTAACTTTGCCGGCAAAATTAAGTACACATACATACATATTTATGAGCTCTTCAGTTCGGTACAGTTCTCTTAGCCTTAGTTCGGGCTGGCGTATCGTTCACTCCTTACGTTTGCGTCATGCACAATCAATGTTATGTCGAAAAAGCTTTCAAAATCTAATTCGCTGCTTTTTCTACATAGCATTTTGATAGAGTCATATTGTAATTTAGTAAAGTAAAGAAGAGTTACTACAATCCTTAACAAGTATTAGGGGTTAAATTCGGTAAAGACTTCATACACAATCCATACATGCAAGTGTTGAGTAATTAACTCCATGACTTAATTTGTCCCTGATTTGCTACCACCTCGGCTACTCAAGCTCTATTAAAATTTAGGAGAAAGTTTAATTTTTAGTAAAGAAACTTGTTCACTATGGAAATTGATTTCCAATGTATTAGTCATTTGATAGGAACAGAGTTAATCTTTCAAATAGGAAACAACAAATTAGGTAGTAAAAAAAGTCAAAAACAATGATAAAAAGCAGTGGCGCAAAATGCAGCAGCAGATAGCGATTCAGCAATATTTATGCATTTTAAAAATTTATGAGACATTATTTAACACCGTGAGATTTAAGTTAAAAGCAACTTTCTTACTTTTAATAATAATACTTAGATCCTAGTGAATAAACGAATAATATTCAGAACTGAACTGAAGCTTCATATCTTGACAGTGAGGATGTGAGTATGGTTTGTGAAGGCAGCACCTGGCACCATTATCGTTCAGATCATAATGACGCATTGTACTCATACATTCAGCCAACAGTTTCCCGGATCTATTAGTGTTTTAGGAACATTCGATGGGGCTAAAAAAAACCTATTCTCCGCCTCCACGCAGCACCTCAGCCGGAGCCGTCCACTTGAAACCGTCCACCTAAACGTCCGAGCGTTAGATGATTGCGAGTCCAGGTGCTGCCTATTCGAAAAAAAGTCAAGTTTAGATGCTGAAAGAGAGATGTTTTTGTTGTATTATTATGCTCGCTAACATCAAAATTAATTTTAAATAATATGTACTCCTCTTTCAACACAGATACTTGCTTGCATTAAAAATAAGGCAAATAATAGATTGTCTGTGCCTGCTCGCTAACTATTGGAAGATGAACGAAACTTTTAATTCTTTTATAGAATGAAAAAAATATACGTTACTAGGGATTTTGAATTTGATTGCACCGTACACACAAAAAATACAAAGTTTAGATTACTGGCCTCCTTATAAAAGGCTGATATCAACTTTACAAATAGCATTAATAGCCGAGAGAAGTCTTAAATACGTCAATTAGTTCACTACTATCTTCAGACGATTACTCAAAGTGTAAAATTTTTAGTACGCATCTTTGAAGTGATGCCTCAGTTATAAGTCGGGTGTATTCATCGACATCATAGATACCAAAGCACTCAGTGGCTGACTTATACAATACGGAAATGAACGTGATCATCCAGCTTCCGGCAGAAACAGCTTCTGTGTCAAACGTCCACAAAAATCTCCACAGCGTACTCACTATTAGAAACGACTGCCTCAATTTTGGAAACTAGAAAATGGCTGACTCGCATGATATTCCCCCTTAGTGAGCATATCACTAATTATTTAAAGGATCTGACTTAAGTGATTTCGTATCTATGTGCCATTTAACGAGCCTTTTGGCGTTTAAGCGTAGAATATGTTAGGCTGGTCTACTGGGAGCTAAAAAGCTCTCTCTTTTTGGCTTTGGCATATAAACTTTTCGCCAAGGTGACAAACCATATCATAAGTAGAGCTTGGCGTGCCCAACGCATTTCCTTAAGGCTTACTTCCAGGTGGTCAATCTATTCTCTTAATACAGCCGAATACAAACCATCCACGCTTGGCGATGCAAAGTAACCAAAACATAATATTGCGTTCCTGATCTTATCACTGGTGTCCGCAGATCTAGCTGTAAATCAGAATTTCTTTGGCTGCTAAGAGCAAAAGGTTTGGTCAGAAGCACGGAAGCACTCAGCGTGAACATAATCAAAGCGCCCGGTGTGTGATTTCAAAGCAAACTCACTGACTAGGCGTTGAACAGAGTCCACTTAGCTGATTTGTCCTTTTCTGGGTTCCTGCACAGCTTTCAGATCTTTCCTGTATCTGTCAGTCCCTTACAGAATAGTTTGAAGGATTCTCTCTTGGAAGTCATCAGCATATTTCAAAAAGTTCTTTATGGTATTCTTTAATTGATCTAGTCATCCTTTGTGTTGTTTTTACAAGCTCGATTAAGGTGGTTTCTAGTATCTTTGCTGAGCTTCTGAAGTTTCTAGTTTCAATTAAGGACCGTTTTACGGCATCCGCTCATGCTTTTTTATAGTTGCCTTATAGGGCCGCATTCGGAGTGCTCAACCAAGACTATGTTGGGTTTCGCAAAGCTATCCTGCCACTAAGATGCATCCTTTCTACAAGAAACCGATTGAACCTAGTCCAATCAGTATATTTTTTGGGTTCCTTCCCTCGACAATGAGTGATGGATCTGTCGCTAAAGAGAACACCAACTAGTGAGATTTGATCTGATGCATATCCTTCCAGTTATTCGTCTAAATATTCCAGGTAAACATTGTGATACCTCAATAGCCATTTTCTGTTAGGGGTGATAAAGGTGGGAGAAATTTTAGTGCTTCAAATCAATAGCCGTGTAGAAATTATTAAATCTTCTTTTGTGTTGCATTTGGTGCTTCGTGAACTGGTGGGCTGTGAATTAGCAGCGCAATTAACCAAAAGTTTTAGTTTTATAGATTCGTTGTCCTAAACTAGTTCCTTCAACTCCTGTACTGGCGATGCAAGTAAGGAATCAAGT